>JACXGK010004935.1:0-35533 GCA_016801125.1 Novumbra hubbsi
CACAGCTCAGCCTAATCCCTTCCACAGCTCAGTCTAGTTCCTACCACAGCTCAGTCTAATCCCTTCCACAGTCCAGTCTAGTCCCTACCACAGCTCATCTTAGTCCCTTCCACAGTCCAGTCTAGTCCCTGTTACTGCTCAGCCTATTACCTACCACAGCTCAGTTTCTTCCACAGCCCAGCCTAGTTCATGCCACAGTAAAGCTTAGACCCTACCACAGCTAAGTCTAGTTCCTTCCACCGATGAGCTTAGTTCCTACCACAGCTCAGGCTTTTCCACAGCTCAGCTAGTCATACAAACTCTTTAAGCTTTGTTATCTCCACCACCACCATACACATACACATGTTTATTGTTGACAATAAATACAACATCTCCCAACCTACAGCCCAGGAGCTCTGTACAAAATGCGGTACCTGTGCGTTAGGACTAATTGCATTGCATGTCATACAATACAGTATCTCTAGGATCAAACGCTAGTTTTCTTTGAACATATCACTACATTATCTTATGTGACCTCATTCTTTCCTCAAGCATGTAATCCTGGTTTGCCCATAACATTAGACAGTAGACGTAATTAACCCCAGCTACAGCTGATGGAAAACATACTTTTGTGTAATTCTCCACAGCACAGAGCCATTCCGACGATTATTTAGCAGAATGTCTTTGACTTTTTGTAGTGTTGTGGTGTGGTGTGAGGTTTGTGGCAATCTCTCAATAGATTTCTATAAACGCACCAATGCTTACCATGTTGTGATTTGTTTTAGGATCATTTGTATTTCTATTTTAAAAAGATTTAGTGGCACATCAAAGTTTCAGCCTTTCGGTTATTGAGTGTGTGAATGCACAAATTTCAGAGCTTTTTTCATTAGCAACAAGTGCTTCCAATTTCAGACATTCAGTTCCTCATTTTTTTGGTTATCCAATATACACACTACAAATCAAAATACAGTGCAGGATTAGATCACAGAGGATGGCTCTGGTGCTTTATATTGCAAAACTTGTCCAATCAGTCCTGGCAGCAAAGACTTAACAGAACAGCCCTCTTTTTTCCTGTCCGCTTCATCACGGGGGAACATCCTGAGGTAGGAGAATGCTTTACGCTGTACTCCGTATAGAATATTATTCAAATAAACTGTATAGATGGATTGTGCATAAATGTATCACAATTGATTGTGCATAAATGTATAAAGCCATATAAAGCCATTCTTGGACAATTGACCGCAAAATTATTTGGCTAAGCTTCTAACAGTTCAGCAGAAATGTCTAGCTAAAAGCTAAGGGATTGTCAACCAAAATTAACAGTGTATGTGTGCCGCTCAGTAAGTAAATGAATAATAATAAATAAACAAGCCATGTAAGATTACTGCATGTACACATGAAATAAAGTCAAAGGCCACAGATAATTGCAGACTCTACCAGGTAGTCTTCAGTTTCTTTACTGTCCTCGCAATTTTGATGGATGTGTCCCCTTCCAGAGCAATAATGACGGTGTGAAAGCTGTTCCGGTCTGTCCCTCACTCTGGATCACTTTTCACTGGTCCCTGGAGTCCGTCCTCTCATTGGAAATCAACAGTGGTTTAAAGTACTTTTATTAGAAGCAGAAGCTGCACTTCCTGAAAAGAAGTCCTTTATGCTGGTAACATGGAGCAACAATTAAAAACAGCTGGTTTCCAAAAACGTGTCAAATAGAATAAATCCACATATGTTAGCCGATACTTCCGAGGCAGTGAGGGAATGGGAAGTAAAAGGTCAGCATGGGCTGTGGCTGTCACTTCTGTCGCAACTCTCAGAAGAGTTTTCTTTTACTCCTTTAACTCCCCTTTACTTTCTCCCCTTCCCGCTATCTCACTCTCCCTATTTATCCTTTGAGCTCCCTCTCTCTCTCTCTCTCTCTCTCTCTCTCTCTCTCTCAGTGCCTTTCCTAAATGAAAACGGCCCTGGCACAATGTTTTAGGAGGCTGACACACACTCACACCCATGTTACACTCCAGTTCCCTCTCTACCATTCAGTCCTCCGCCACCACTTCTGCGATTGGCTGTCAATTGTAACACCAGTGTGGTATTGTCACAGCAATCCGGGCCTAAGGGATCATTTACACTAAGATCTCTTTTCACAAAAGGATGCTGCAGAACAAAACTTGAGCCGCTAGATTCTTTTGTTGTGTAAACTTGCACATATCGTCCACCTTCTAATGGTACTTGGGATTACCTGATCACAGGAGCTTCGCAGGGATTTGCCAAGGAGCTATGTTTGTTCAAGAAAATATCCCTTTATGTTATAAATAGATAATGAAAAGGCAGCATTCTGGGTTTTTCAGTGAAAATTAATTTATTTTAGTTTACATATAGCCAAATTTCTAAAGATAATATGCATTATTTGAAAATATTTATCTGTATGAACTATTATATTGATTGACTCACCCCAGAGCTGAGTGAAAAGTCAGCTGAACAGTTTGTTATCACTCAGTTTTGACAGTCATGCGTTTTGGTGTGAGCTACTGAGCTGGGATGAATATGAATATCTGTATAAATGATTCAGCTCCAGAATGATTCTTTCTCACCAAGACTGGGGACCTGTTTGTGAAACATTTTAGTATTTTTCCATATATTGAGTAATCAATTCATATACTTTGTAACATTGTAATGTTTTATTACTTCTAAATGAAAGGTTCTTTAGTCTGTGTGTCTTGTGCTGCGCTGAGGTTGACTGGTGTTGTGGCACAACACAGTGGGTGTTGAGACTCAATTCAAATGCAGATCACATCTTCAAATGAGTCACCAGATCTGCTTTTTGTAAAAGTAGCAATGGTGTTCATTATCTCATTGTTTGTACACCATTGCATGACAAAAGGCTGTATTCATTACATTTAAATGTACACTTTTTATTGTTGTTTGTTTCTTGTTATATGTTTGATCTTCTTAGTCTTTTTCGGTGACGCTGACCAAAATGTTTCCACGGCTAGTTCAAGCCATTGCAGGACTGTTTGCTGTGGCAGATGCAATTGTTAAACTGGATCATGGTTTGCACCAAGGCCAGAGTGGGAAATGATTTGCTCTGGCTTCGGACTCCATCAGAATCACCATTACTTTTAAAGACTAAAATAATTTGGAACCTGCAAGGATTCAGGTAGAAAACATTATTTAGAAGTTTAACCCTTGAATCAGAATTTGAATCAGATTTATTACCTAGTACATTTACACTTTCAAGGAATTTGCTTTGGTGCTATGGTGCATGACAGAAACCACACACAGTATGAGATAAAACAATAGAGATGACAGTAAATATAAAATGTGCAAACTTATACTGAATAAGTGGAAAAATGCTATTTGCAGGAAGGAAGTCCAGAGAAGTGCATTAATATATTGCATTATGTAGAATTTAAGTTATGGAGCAGAGGGTGTCAGAGGGGGTCGTCTGGCCTTGTTGATGAGGCCAGCTGCCGATGGGAAGCAGCTGTTCTGGTGGCGTGAGGTTTGGGTGACGTGGGAGGGGTCACTCGCAATCTTTCCAGCACGCCTCAGGGTCCAAGTGGTGTACAGGTCTTCGAGGGATGGGAGATTCGAATGATACGCTGCAGTCTGCGCTTGTCCTTGGCAGTGGCAGCAGCGTACCTGATGGTGATGGAGAAGTTGAGGATGGACTGTGCAAAAGTGCACCATCATTGTCTTTGGCCGGTGGAACTTCTTCAGCTGCCGCAGGAAGTACATCCTCTGCTGTGTTTTTTTGGTAATGGAGGTGATGTTTTGCTCCCACTTGAAGTCCTGTTTGATGATGGTGCCCAGGAAGCGGAAGGACTCTGCAATTGTGACTGGGGAGTCACACAGGGTGATGGGGTTGGGTGGGGCTGGGTTCTTCCTAAAATCCACAACCATCTCCACTGTCTTCAGAGTGTTGATCTCCAAATTGTTCTGTCTGCACCAGTTCACCAGGTGGTCGATCTCTCACCTGTAAGTGGTCTCATCCCCACCAGAGATAAGCCCAATGGGGGTGGTGTCATCCACATCCCTCAGGAGCTTGACGGATTGATGACTGGAGTTGCAGCAGTTGGTGTACATGGAGAAGAGCAGAGGGGAAAGGACGTAGCATTGAGGGGATCCGGTGCTGATGGACTGGGGATCAGATACATGTTTCCCCAGCTTTAATAACTTAACTGGGCCAGGTTACGAAAGAGCCTCAGTGAATCACTTAAACTAAGGAGATGGTGGAGGTGGCTCACATTTGAGCAGAGGGAAATAAACTGATTTTAATATTAAAGATGTTGAAACGTGTATTGAAGTGCCAATGTTCAGGAATTTATTGGAGGAGTTGGTTATGGGAATTGTTTTGTATTTCCAGGGCATGCATTTGAGTTGTCTAGGATGGTGGAAGAGGCATTGGGAGGTTTGTGTCAGATGGAGGCACTGTTGTTGGTGCGTTGCCAGACGGTGTATGGCAAAATGGCTGGAAGGGGGTGTTCTTCAATCCCTGTGGCTGCACATATATTTTTTGGAGGAAGAGTTGAGCCACGATAGGTGGGTATAGACGTCTGCATGTTCACCAAAAGTTCAACAACCTGTCAACAAAAATGGGGGGGCTAAACCCCTGGGTGGATGAGAGGTGTAGGCAAGTGGTTTGTCTTGTTCTCTCTTGTCCAGAACACTAAGTTCGATTCTAAGTGGTTTTATTTTTGCAGGTTTTCGGAAAAGCCTTTGTTAACCCTATATGCCCTGGCTATTGTCCATTCTCTTCTGTCTTCCAGTGTTTGATCATTGCACACGTCCTTGACCAGGCAAGTCCCCACCAAACCTCGCTACAAAGTAAAAAGCTGAAATGTTGAGAGCCACCCGGTGTCTCTGGGCTAAATCCTAAGCGTTTCCTCTATTTCATGACAGTATGACATTGGGTGGGAAAGGCTAGCACTATGGGAGATGACTGTTATGACCCAAGATTCTCCATACCTCATTTACCTCAGTGTTTATGTAGAATTTTTCTGGGGTTTGGTTTCCTTCTGAGCATTTCTTTGGAAGGTGGCTGCTTGGCATTTGAGAAATGTAAAAATGGTTATCCATAGCCCATATCCTATGCATGGAATAGAATGAATGTGCTGTCTTCTGTACATTGCTTTGGTAATGTTACTCGCCATACATAACCATGTAATGACATTCCACATTGACTTGGCATTGTTACTCGCCATACATAACCATATCATTACATTCCACATTGACTTGGTAATGTTACTCGCCATACATAACCATATCATGACATTCCACATTGCTATTGCTTTTTTCCCTCTTCATCTGATCTTGTTTCCTCCGCTTTTTCGGAAAAAAGCTTGTAAATAATCATTTTATTACTATACTTGTTCTTTACAAATCTTGTGACAAATAACACATGATGTGATTTACTGGAAGACATCAGAGAGATGGAATATTACACCAACATTTATTTTTCTGTCCTTGTGGGGACTTGAAAAATAACTCTTGGGAAAGTGGTCACAATAAGCCGTTGTTGATAAAAACCGAAGGCATGTGGTTGACTGAAAAAGAGTGAAAGATTATAATATTATCTGAGTCAATCCTTGACATTGTGGGTCATCAGATTGTGACTCTTTATCATGGAAACGTTTTAGGTAGATCAAGAACATACATTTTCAATGTAAATGGCAATGTAAATGTCAAAAATCTTTTACTTCAAAAGGTCTTGAAAAAAGACTGGATTATACCCATTCCCTAAACATGCCCTTTGTAATCATTGTATGAATATGCTGATGAGGCCTTTGTTGTGGGGTCAAATATTCATATTGTGTACATAGAAATTACTAATTCAAATGTTATACTCTGGAAGTTAGTTTATTTGTATTGGTCATTTCATCTTAATATGGAAATCAACATCATACCTGCTAGCAAAGGCTTAACTGGTCTTTGCTATCGGGAAATGGAAACACAAATATAGTGCAAATGGTGCTACATGATGGATCCCTGCCCATCACGATCCTCTGTTTAAAACTACTCTCTGCTCACTCATTTCAACCATACCTCCCGCTGACTTTATTTAAACAAATTTGAATCAGCATCATTCAATCAAGATAATAAATAATAATTAACAAAGTTTTTTTTTTTAAATACAATTGTTGGTCAAATCGAACAATTGTACTTTATTGTTTCCCTCTTCTTCATTGGCTAACTTTAAAAAAAAACAATAATAATATAGTTACAATTGACCAAAACACACATCTGTGAATGAATTAATTGCGTGACGTGTTTATACAGTGACACAGAAATATAAGTTCATTCACTGTACAGCTAATGAAAGAGAGCACAGTCAAAACTCAAAATGAACAGTAGTTTAATATTTCCCCACTGGATTACTGCAACCCCATTTAGCTGTTTCTTAGTTTGTTCTATCATCATTGTGTTTTGCATGTTTAATTCACACATGTATACTGTGCGTGTATCCTGTATTGACTCCGCCCACTCTTTTGGTTTCCCAGACACCCGCTGGATGTGGTTCTCCATATCCAACCTCTCCTTGGTGTTGGTGCATGTTCAATGATGTCTGGATGCATTTGAGTGCCTGCTACTCCACAAGTACACATCTGATTTACCAACGTCTTGTTGCAGTTCACTAAAATGCCTTTGATACTTCCCCTTCCATGGCTTTGAACCTAACTTTGAAACATATATATGGATGGCTACGTCAGAATTCAGATGAAGCAGAAAGGGGCATTTTCTTTCATGTAAGAAATGTGGCCCTGCTATTTAAAGCCAACTCACACTGTGTTGTAATTCCTGCTTCAGATGGCTTTGTTCTGCCCAGTGGAAGCATTTGTTTTGTTTTTGACTCACCGGTTTAACAAAGCTGAAGTCAGAAACTTCAACACAGTCAAGTACACTCTGAATAGCATGTTTTAGTTTTTTAACTTGTCAAAAACAGTATGACCACAGCTGTAGCTTCTTGACCACATAAAGATCTTTGGCATGTTCAGTGTTCATTTTCATTGTAATTAATTTAACACATCTTATAAAAGGTGAAAACACCGTGTCCCCACAGATATCCGTTTGAATCCAGTTGACTTTGCACCACAGATAATGATCCAAATGAAATCATTTGTCGTACTACTTATAGGATGGTCTCCGGATTAGTGCTTCCTTGGCTTCACGTGCTGGCCTGCTCCGCGTTCAGGGCCCCCCAAGCCGTGGCCCTGATAGTACGGAGGTTCCGCGAGGTGAGGGTCCACTGGTCTCTCATGGCCACAGTTAACTGTAGCATGTCGCTCAGTACGGGTATGCGGAGACGGAGATGTAGATGATGAAGATGGTCTGGTACGTGATGCGGCCCTGCGTGGAGAGGGTAGTGGCCCGCACCCTCAGGCGCACCAGGCCGGACCTCTGCAGGGGCCGTCGGGTGAAGATGATGCCCCGGCCCGCCTCATCCCGGATGCCAAACACGGGTCCCCCTGACCCGGGACCTTCCTCGCTGCCCTGCTCCAGGATGGCGAAGGATGTTCTCTCTTGCAACACCCCCGCCTCGGAGTAGGCAGACAGGCGCACCACATTGTGATTTGATGTTATGCCCAGGGGGAGGTTCAGCAGCTTGTACTGCAGTAGCAGAGGAGATCCCCCGGAGGCACAGTCCCGAGTGCAGGGCCTGAAGCACGTCCTGCCGTGGAGAGAGAGTGACACGTCGTGTCTCACACTGTCTGAACCCGCGTTTACAGATTTGTACAGGACATAAAATACACCGACATTTTTTTTCCGGTGAATGCATTTTTTTAGATGTTCGATGAACAGCTGATTGCGATGGTTAATCTTACATTGGGATTTGTTACATTAGGTCAGATGTATCGGTCTGAAAAAAGAAGATTATACCACATATCCGCACTTGTATATGAAACCAATGTCAGATTAAAATGGATTATAAGTGTCACTCTTGTAAAAATACTTTTTTTTAAACATATTTTTACAAGGCCTCACAGATAGCAGGGGGTAACTGAAGGCAGCTTTTTTGAAACCAAGGAAGGAAGTATGCAAAAAGGTCACTAGACGTCCTGAGATAAATATCTACTACTGTGTGGATAGTGGCTTCTTACCCTGGGCTCCCTCTCCTGTGATAGGAAGCAGGGCAGGGCGTGTCCAGACACTGATATCCTCCACGAGTGTTGAAGCACATCTGGTTATGTCCACACTGAATGTCTTGTGCTGCACACTCGTCAATGTCTGGAAGCAAGAAGAACGAAAGGTTTGTGTGCGAACCTAGTTGTAATGTGTGGTCCATGTGTTGTATCGACAGGAGGTGGGCAAAGGAATGGGAACGTCACATGGAAAAGGACACGTACTTTGAAATAGCTCAGTCACAATTAGAAACTCAGCTGCATACACATTTGTTTAATTGCCAAATAGCAGTGCAACCATACAAGAGGTCTGGCAATTTGTAGTTTTCAGTGCAACATGAGACTACAGAGGCCAAATAGCCAGTGAGGGAATTGCAGATGAATCGGTTACAAAACAGCCAAACTATTTTGAAGTGTCAAGGGGAACAGTCTGAAAAATGTTGACAACTTATGGCAATCAGCAAATCGGAACAGTGGACAATGCCCCGAATGTACAGCCTCAGAATTATAATGACATCATAGAATTGAATCAGCACCGCAGTGACCAAGTCTCAACCAAAACGTTGTGGGCTTCACAAAGCTGGAATACATGCCCGGGCTGCCGTTTGGAAAGCATGTTTATTAAAGGGCCAAGGCACAAAGATGCGTAACCAACGTGCTAAGGAATCTCTAGTGGTATGGGCTGCTATCTGGTGGGAGTCAGTGGGTCTGATGCTCTGCATGGTTGTATAATGGCCAAGAGACATGAGATCAATTTACAGGACCAGGTGCGTCCTATGGTGCAAACACAGTTCCGTCATGATGTTCCAATACTCCAGGATGATAATGCGCCCAGACACCCTACTAAAAAAATTCAATAGTGGTTTTCTGAACCCCAGGATGATCTCAAACACCTGCCATGCCCTCCCTAATCACCAGACCTGAACTTCATTGAACCTTTATGGGAAGTTCTGGAGCCCAGAGTGCAAAGATGTCTTTATACCTTTACAGCTCCTGCCATTGGATAAGATCTGGTAGCCCGGAGGACAGAGGCACTGGAAACTGCCTATGGTGTTCCGGCACTCATGTTGGCATGGGTTCCTCAGCAAGCACTCATCCACATCTGTTTAGTGAGAAATGGCGCAATGAGGTTAGCAGCAGAAGTAGCAGACAGGAAATTACTTGATAAGGTTAGCACCAGAGGTACCAGACAGGAAATGACATGATAAGGTAAGCACCAGAGGTGCCAGACAGGAAATAACATGGTATAACATAACTCTTTAGCTCCCCGCCTTTGCTTACAGTGATTTAAAGAAAATTAAGATCAGAGCATTTTCTCCAACAAATTAGCTATTTAGATTGGGGTTCATTCAATGACAACATGCCTATCTTGGAAAAGAAAACCTCCAGACCACCTGCTACATCTTACCGACACATGTGCCATCTCTGTTGGTGTAGCCTATTGGGCAGCTCTGCCTGGTGATCCGTGACACCCCATGATGCCGAGAGAGGATTGGCCTGCCCAGCGACGACACCAGCTGTGGGCGCAGCCTTGCTCTGACCGAGGTACCATTCCAGAAGGCCTGTCCCCGCTCCAGACCTGCGCAGGAGCGTCCATCCGCCAGTAACACCGTGCCCGGTGGGCAGAGGCACCGGAAGCTGCCTGGCACGTTACGGCACTGGTGGGCGCAGGGGCCCGGCGTCCGCTGGCACTCGTCAATGTCTACGAGGACAAACTACACTTAGACTCCATATAACAGCGCTGCATAGCACAGTGGCACATTGTTGTAAGGTGGAACGGCGTGTCTAACCCAGGCATGGGCGGCCGACTCCTTGGGACTGGTAACCTCTGGGGCAGAGACAGCTATACCCCCCGACGGTGTTCTGACATATCTGGCTGTATCGGCACATGTGGTTCCCGTCCAGGCATTCGTCGATATCTGCGACACGTGACATTGAAGAACACCGGGGCTTAGTGGTCGGATCAGCATGGTTGTGCCTGCGTGAAACCACTGTGTAAAGAGGGGTACGGTACGAACGGGCACCATACCCACGCAGGCCCCATTCTCGCCCGTTCTCAGGCCAGCCGGGCAGCTGTCGAAGCACTGGTACCCGCCGTCCGTGTTGCGGCACTGCTGGTGAGCCGGGCACACGTTCCGTTGGCACTCGTTGATGTCTGTGTACAAGCAAGCGTACGGGCACAGGGATTCCCGGAGGTTATAAGATGCTTCCGTACGAAGCTGGTGCAAATCCTTTTTTTGTTTTGGTTTGAGCTGCAGGCGCCACTGACCCAGACAACGATGGCCGGACAGCTGGTATCCAGGGCTGCAGAGACAGCGGAAAGAGCCCAGGGTGTTCAGGCACCGCTGATGACACGGGGACAGAGACGACTCCTGGCACTCATCCACATCTGGAACTCACAGGTCACATGTCAAACACACGCTACTACTACTCTTTATAAGCACTGCCGTTATTACGAATTAGGCGTTTCCACAGGATGACCCTCTACGTGGTTTAGCATGTACTTCAAAACGGAACATCAAATGGTCATTTGTTATGAATAGACTTGCCTTCACAACTGGTTCCCGTGACACTGGGCTTGAACCCGGGCCCACATTTGGCCTGGCAGCGGTACGTGCCGACTGTGTTCACACACTGCTGGCTGTAGTGGCACACGTGCGAGCCCTGGGCACATTCATCAATATCTGCAGAGAGGTACCCCAAAATGGGAAGTGGAAAAGAAGGGTGCATTCTATAAAAGCAGGTTGACATTGACAGTGTCTCTCTTCACCCAGAACCAAATAGCTGTGTGCGCTAGCTAGCTGGACTGTATACACCAGAGAGGGTGCAACTACAGACAGTATATTTTCAGACTACTTGAACATGATATCAGAGCACTATACAGACCAATCCCTTACTGTATAGCATTTAATTAAGAGACGTAAAGTGCGCAGCCTTTCCTATGAAGACCCCCCCGTGGCGAACCTTGGCATGTGTTGTTCTCCAGGGAGATGGAGAAGCCAGAGGGACAGGCACAGGAGAAGCCACCCATCACATTGTTGCAGGAATGAGAGCAAGGTGAGTCTGCGGCACATTCATCCTCATCTAAGGTTTCAAAAGACACCGTTTATTATGAGTTTGAAGAAAATGGTCAAATCCTAAGTTTTATTGGTTGTTTCATGAAGGAAATATACGATTGAATTGATAGACGGAATGAACATTTACCAGCACAATAAGAGGCTGTATCCAGTACAAAGCCCCTCGGGCACATTTCTCCATCACCATCTATCAACAGAGCGATGAAATCAGGCCATGGGAAGATACAACATGACAAGAGTGTATCTGCTACATTAAATGACTGTCTGTAACTTTTGGTTTGGGTGAATTCTGTTACATTTCCGGAAGAACACATTCAAAAGGGTGTTGATTACTTTTCGAATTGATTGGAGTTCACCCAACCAACACATGGTTTGCTCTGACCTGGTAGGAGTAGGGACGCAGTGATCTGGAAGTCCAGGCTGAGGGTTAACACGCTATAGACGCCACTCATCTGGGACACTTTGAGCAGCTGCAACAGCGGCCCCCGGCGCTCCTCCTGGCCCTCCTCCTGGCCCTCCTGCTGGCCCTCCTCCTGGCCCTCGTAGATGATGGAGTGGTTACAGCGCAGAACCACGGAGCTGCCTGCTCTTTGGTGGGCCTGGGATGACCATGAGTACAGCTGCCCGGGACCTGTTTGCACGTAGGATTCATCAAACTCCTGCAGGACACAAAACCATCATAGACATGGATTAGAGAGATGGGATGTATATATACATATACACACGCATATAATTATATAAATACATATATATATATATATCATTAATTATATATGTGTATAAGTAATTTGGTTAAGAGACTGTCATAATTAGTCCTGGTCTGGCTCCTGATACATGTATTAGGATGAGAGTGATAGACAGTACACACCTGTAGGTTTAGATGGGAGGTCAATAAGGTTGGAGGTACAAAGCCGTTGATAACAATGTCTATTAGGAGAGCCCCTTCTGAGTCCAGGCCTCTGGCTACATGGGTTAACCGAAGTATCTCCCCTAGAAACACAACGTCAGTATTAAACTAAATCTGGGATTCCCCTGTGTGTTTGTTTATACAACCACACAACCCAGTTGCTCAAAGGTGGAAGAACAATCAGAATTCTCAGAAGGCAACAAAACAACTGAATTAAAGTTAAAACTCTGCCCCCTACAGGTCCTCTAAACCATAAGGAAAAAAAACAATTTGTTCAAAGACTGCATTTACAATGGATTACAGTGAATATTTATTCAGGTTTGTTTCTGTATCTGTTTGTCACTGCTGACCTGTGTCAAACTCCAGCTGGGACTCCTGTCTGAATGAGCCTTTGGTTAGTGAGTAGCCATTCCTGGCCGCTCCGGTCTGCAGCACCGTGGTCCAGTAGATGGGAGCAAATACCGACACCAGCACGCGCAGCAACGGACCTGCCGAACAGCAGCAGGACCACCACAGTTTGGTTGAAATTACCTTCGAATTACATTGCATCATTATTTACTGAAAAGCATTTCAAAGTGCTTAAAACGTAAAAAATAGGTTCTGCACAAAACAATGATATAACATATGGGAAAACGAAATATTTTTACTAAAGATATATAAAAAAAGGTTTTCTAAACGATGGTTGAGAGATGAAAATCGAAAATCCATCTGATTAAGACCAAGTTCAAAACCCACTGCTGATGATGCATTTATTAAAGGTGTAAATACAAAGACATTTACAAAAAATACTGAATATCAAAGGGATCTCTGTTATGAACGTTTGGTAAGTGTCACATTGAACCAGAACATCAAAATAATAGATAGCTGAATCCAAAATATGTTTTTAATGGGGGATCTGTCCCCATCCCTTACTCACCCACACTAGGGGGGATGTTGTCCAAGTGTGCCTGCAGAACGCTGGTCTTCTCCTCTAGGTTCTCTGTGATGTTAGCCTCCAGAAAAGATACGCCAAACTCCCTCTCATTCACCATCCCGATCAGACTCCCCCTTGCCTTACGCGGTGCCTCCCCTTCAGTCACCAAACCCAGAGAGAGACAGGTAGACAGGACAGGTATCTTGGTATTAACTAGGCATTAGTAGATCATATATTCCTATTGTCTGGTGTGACAGAAGACCAGTTCCAGAACCCATACCTGGACAGAGTCCGGTTTGACATTCCCTAGAGTCCAGACTGGGACCACCACATGTTCGGCCCCCGTCAGTCGGCTCTGGATTGTTGCACAACCTGATTCGCTGTTGAACCCCTCGCCCACAGGTGGCGCTGCAGGAGCCCCACTCTTCCCAGTTGGAGTATCCTCCGTTAACTGTGATAGTTTAAGTTTGGAAATGTATTATTGTTTTCGTCAGATGAGCTGTTGTAAGTGTTTGATTTTTTATTTTGTCTAATGAATCTAAAGCAACTGGTGAGGCGAAACCCAATATTTGCATTAACATGGCTTGAGCAGACATTCACCTTCGTTACAATTAAACCAGCAACTCTGCAATGCAAGTAAAATGCAAAATGCTCTACCAACTGAGCTACACAGGATACATTCTTACAATGAATGAAAACCTGTAAAAGTGTATGTAAAAAAAAAAACACCAGATGCAAGCCATTGATCAAGAGGATCTAATTTAAAGAACAATCATATTTACAGAAGTATATGTACAAATTCATGTGACTGTATTTATGCTCCACCACTTACTTTGCACTTTAAGATAGATTGTCCTATCAGCGACTCCAGCCTCACTCTCGGCAACACACTTGTATTCCCCTGCATCTCCTCTCTGACACAAATGGGAACAAGCAAACACGTTGGAACATACACCTAGCATTGTTTACAATCATTGTGATTATAACACCAGAGAGTGGGGAAGTATCCCAGTAAAGCTTTCTGTGAAAGGGGGAATCATTTGTCCTTGACATAGTGCCGGCTGCAAGGTATGTTATAACAGCATCATTTGTCCTTGACATAGCGCTAGCTGCAAGCCATGGTATAACAGCATCATTTGCGCTTGACGTAGCGCTGGCTGCAAGGCATGGTATAACAGCATCATTTGTCCTTGACATAGCGCTAGCTGCAAGGCATGTTATAACAGCATAATTTGTCCTTGACATAGCGCTAGCTGCAAGCCATGGTATAACAGCATAATTTGTCCTTGACATAGTGCCAGCTGCAAGCCATGGTATAACAGCATCATTTGTACAGTTAACTAAGTTAACAATGTTACAGGTGGCACAACAGAAAACAAGGGGAGAGCCTACTCCAATCTGGTTTAGGCCAAAGAAATAAACAGCAGTTAGGTCAGTCAATGTCCCATGACTCAAAACTGCAGACGGAATGCAGAATGATAGACACTGATCCGTCCCCTCACTCCTAAGCTGACTTCTAGCATTTCCTTGTGTGAGAAAATATACACGAGTCTACTCTCTTCAGGTTTGGAGACACTTTCATTCTGAACATTGGAAGTCTCAAATTGAACCAGACGTTTTGAAGGAGAGAGACGGCATAGCGTGTTTACGGTGATGCTGTAGATGGCCAACGAGCCATTATGGAGGTGCTGTAAACCAAGGGACCGGGGGATGGGTCTGCCACCGCGAAGCCAGCGCACAACAGGACCGGGGTCTCCGTGGACGGGACAGTCCAGCATGGCGGTGCCGCCCTGGGCCACGCTCTGGCTGGTGTGAGCCTCCCCCTTTAATACTGGAGGTTCTGAGACAAGACCATAACACATCACGTACATTGGAGGTCTATCAACGACACCACAGCAGTATGTCGAGTCAAAGCGTCCGACGTGAGGTGTAGGGTGTGTTCACCTCTGACGCGGACGAACACGAGTGCTCGGATGGTGCCCACGCTGTTCTCAGCCAGGCACACGTAAGTCCCGGCGTCCCTCGTGGTGACGTTCTCTATGACCAAGGAGCTCCGGCCAGCCTCATCCACACTAAAACCTGACAGAGGGAATAGTGATTGCGGTTAATCAGATCATTCCAAGATGCACCGTACATGACAGCTCCTCTGACCACGACTGGGTTACTTTCTTAGCAGAATCGGGAGCCGGTGGAGGGCGATTCTGTACCTAGGAAGGGGCTGTTGTTAGCCGTCCAGGAGATGACAGGGGTGGGGGTGCCCTGGGCGTGGCAGGATAAGCTGAGATTTTGGCCTTTGTTTAGTGTCACGTCCCCGGGTAGTTCCTTGAAGGCGGGCCTCATGTTGACGGACAGTCGCGTGTCCTGTTTCACGCTGCCTGCCGTGTTTGTGGCCACACACGTGAACACGCCTCCGTCGCCCGGCTGCAAAAGGGCCAGAACGTTAATCGAAGCAGGAACCTAAATCCCCTTGACTGTAATGCCGATATCAAATAGAATATAAGTCTGACCTCTGCCCTCTCAATAATCAGCTCTCCTGATCTCAGCACAGTGAATTTGCCCGGCAGGTTGGGCACAGCTTTACCGTCCTTCTCCCATGATATCCTGGGCTCTGGCAGCCCCTGAGCTGCACATGGCAACAAGGCTTGAAAGCCCTGGATGACGTACAGCTCCGGCTGACCAGTAGAAATCATAGGCAGGACTAGAACAAAGAGACACTGTTTGTTACTGGCAGAAAACATACCGCATTCTGATACACTGTTAATCCAAATGTTCGGTGAAATTACGTTTAATGATATCCTCCTGAGACCGCCATAAATTTTTGTCCTCTGTAATAGACAACATTTCTTGGTTCTGGCGTCCCGTACAGAGGACATATTATGTAAACCCCTAAGTTGTTAAGTGGTTATTATAACTATAAAATGTAAAACACATCTGAGCAAAATTTTTCCCAACTGGGTCTCAGGAGGATATGGTCACAAAATAACGGCCACTCACTGATTATGACAAGTCTCATTTCATGACTGGCCCTTCCAGCCAGGTTTTTGGCCGAGCAAGTGTACAGGCCGGCGTCGCTGCGTTGAGTGGCCGCGATCCTCAGTGTGCCGTTGGCAAAGAGCTGTACGTGCGCCCCCTCTGTGACAGGCCTGCGTTCTCTGTGCCAGGACACCTCCGGCTGGGGCTGACCGTCCGCCACACACTCCAGGTTCACCGGCCGGCCCAGCACGGCTGTGTACTCCACACGCGGAACCTTCAGCACTGGGGGAACTGAGGGAACATCAACACACACACACAGTTGAACCATTCACTTTATGCTGTAAACTATCCTCGTTATCTTTGAGGGGGGACCCAACTAAGCTTAAAGAAGTGCTTTTTTGGACAAAATACACATGAACTCTAGAGGTGTGTAGTGACCTTGCAGTACTAGCCGAGTCCTTCCTATTGCAGTGCCGGCGTCATTCTTTGCCAGGCACTGGTAAGTACCCGCGTCGCCCAGTGTCACTCGAGAAAACTTTAGAGCTCCGTTTGATAGGAGAGCCAGTCTGTGACCTGAGGAGCCACGAGAAGAATATTTCACTATTCAGAAGCAGCAGCATATATGTGTGTGTATTCTGGCTCGGTGAAAATATTCACGGGAATTCTGACCAGTTGATATGGGAACGCCCTCTCGTTGCCAAGCGATGGACGGTCGAGGGAAACCTTGCGCGTTGCATGGCAGAACAGTCCCATGATGCAACACCGCGTGCACCTCCTCCGTCATGGAGCTGATCTCTGGGGGCTCTGAGGGGCAAGACACACTGTCCATGACACGGCGGCGGACGGCAGATGCATCCCCATCCCCGTTTCACCCCGACACCCACCTTGCACCGTCAGGGTGATGTGCTTGTGGGCCAACCCGGCTGGGTTCCGGGCAGAGCAGGTGTACCTCCCAGCATGACTGGGGGTGGCGGCTGTGATCTCCAGGACTCCTGGATCCAACACAACACGGACATGAAGGCCAAAGTACAAACCTGACAGGGTCACGGCAGCAAACACTACGCCGACCTCCGAGAGGCCGCTGCACCCACAGTACCTGTCGGGAGGACCCGGTAACCCCCACCCCGGGGGCCCAGCTTAGCTCCGCTCTTGGTCCAGCTGACGGTGGGCTCCGGGCGGCCGTGGGCTCGGCAAGGCAGCACCACGGGGGCCAGATTAACAGCCGTGACCGCCGTGACGTCGTCTTCCACGGTGGGTGGCACTGAGGCACGAGAGAGGACGTCTCAGTCGGGCTACTCTCTTAGATCAGTGTAGCTCTTCATCAACGTCTGAGTAGAACCTCAAAGCGTCATTACCTTGTAGGATGACCTCTATAACCCTGCGCTCCTCTCCAACTTCATTCGTCGCTGTGCATTCAAAATATCCCTCATCCTGACTGGATGGATGGGAAATGACCAGAGACCCAGAGGAGAGTAACCTTGAAAGAAAACAACGAAACGGTTTCTCGCAAAGGGGGTTCTTTTTCAGCGTGCATTGTGTTCTATTTCAGGAAGGACAGGTGCTTCTGCTTCATGTACCTGTAGGTGTCAGGCTGCTGGCTGGGGTCTAGCGGAGTGCCATTTCTCTTCCAGGTTACCTTGGGGACAGGTAACCCTGTGGTCTCACAGCTTAGCACCGCCCTCGTCCCTGTAGTCACCGTCACATTGAAGGGACCAGGGCTAATCGTGGGAACCACTACAGAGAGAATGTATTTACAATCAATATTAAATATACATTCAAAAAGAAAAATCGGACCAAAATGTCAATGTCAAGAAAAAGTGATTGGGTTTCATTTGAGTTTACTGTTACCTAACACACGCAGTTCCATCCCACGTTGATCTGACCCGGCCTGATTGGACACGGTGCAGTAATAGCGGCCAGAATCACCCAGCTGAACGGCCTTAATATGCAGAGATCCCTCGGGCTGAATGCTGTACCTGGAACGCACAACACACACAATCAGCTCACGGGACAATCTACAAACCTAATATGATACAATCTCTGCTACGGCAGCTGAATAACCTTGTCTGAAACAAGAGGCCCTACCTGTTATTGTTAGGACCTATGGGAATCCCATCTTTCCTCCACAGGACCGTCGGCGAAGTGTCCCCATGTACCTCACAGAGCAGGACTGCCTCCTGATTGACATGGGCACTGACCAAAGAGCTGCTCTCTCTGATGACGGGCGGCACTGCGTTCAAATTGATCGCAGCTCTAATTACTTCATACACCAAAAACACAATTTAAATCGTCTCTCTAGCTCATTCTAACTCACGCTGGACCTCCACAGTATAGAAGAGGCTTGTGCTTCCAGCCATGTTGGCAACCACGCAGCTGTATTGGCCACTGTCTTGAGCTTGGACGTCCTGGATCTCCAGATACTGACCGCCAGCCAGGCTCTGGATACGCCCCCCCACCTGGGACCAGGGTAGAAAGGCAGAGAGATGAATGTTGTTCATTTAATTAACTGTCTTTTGGCATTCATGCCGGCCTCCGTTTACAAGACGTCCAGTCTGACCTGTAGTTTCGTGTCGTCTTTGAACCACTCTATGTCAGGTGCCGGGTCACTGTCAGCCTGACACTCCAGTGTCAGATGTCCTTTGGCCGGGACCGATAATGTTCTGACGCCATCAGAGCCATAAACAACTGGAGGTACTGGAGCAGGGAGCCACGGGAATAGAGAATAATTAGGGTCAGGAATTGACTTGCCAGGACCTAACAGGGTCACCTACAGGCCGGATCAAAAAGGGCAATGGAAAGTATGCCCCACCTTGAACACGGACCCAGTGGTTCCTGCCGTCTTCACCCGCTAGGCTGCTTGCCAGACAGGTGTAGAGACCGGCATCCTCCACCTAAGAGCACACGTCTCCAGTGTTACCTGGGGTTTACTATGATACAGAAATATGGTGTCAATGTCGCCTAAACAATGCGCCGTTAGGTGGGTGACTCACTTGCACATTGGCAATCCTGAGAACACGTCCATCCTCCTGCACTAACTGACTATTCGCCTGCAGGGGGCGCCCATCCTTGAGCCAGCTGAGGGTAGGAGGGGGGACCCCCTCCGCAACACACTCCAACTCCAGAGCAGTGTTCACAGCCACCATTAACTCCCCCGGAGAACTGGACACTGAGATTTTTGGAGGTTCTGCATCGGATGAAACATAAAGCATTTTTTCTTGATGTGAGAAGAATCATTTTAACATGACGTCACGAGCTGAGAACACAGATATGTTTAGCTTTTATTAGGCAGAGGTTTTTTTAAATGGTATTTACCTGTATTCATTATACTTTTTATATGCTAATACCACGGTCAATATTTGCTGGTTTACCTGCATTCGTTATTAAGTTCAGTGAATTACTCATTACTTTATTAGGAGCTTTATTAGGAGCTTTCACTTTTGCATCCGTGCGGGGGGTTAATGTTTGGGAGAGCGTTTGGGCCGTTGCTGCTCACCCAACACGGTGAGGTTGAAGCTCTTGGTGCTGCTGCCGGCCTGGTTGCTGGCCACGCAGCTGTAAAGGCCCCCGTCGGAGGGCCCCACCTCGGGCAGCTGCAGCCGCGTCTCCCGGCCGTCCAGCAGCAGGTTGCGGTGCAGGGACAGGGGTTGGCCGTCCTTCAGCCACGCCAGGGAGGGAGGGGGGACGCCCCGCGCCTCACAGGTCAGCGTCACCAGGGAGCCCCGTACCACCGTCACGGGCTCCACGGGCTCCACGCGGTCCACACCCGGGGGCACTGACGCAGAGATAAGACACATTGGCATCGGGTGGCACGCGGGCACGGCCGCTACAGCTGAGCGACGTCTCACCGCGAGGCCCTGCGGAACGTTAGTACCTTGAACGTGCACGTCGTAGCTGAGCTCGGCAAGGCCAGCGCGGCTGCGTGCCACACATGTATAGATCCCAGAGTCTGACAGCTTCACTGGAGAGATCCTACACACACCCATACATACACACACACACACACACACACACAGCATAACCTTCACTTCTTAATCAACTATTTTCTATTTTCGTAGGCAGCATTGCAAGGATGAAACCAAACATTTGACATTTGCCATGTCAAGAAGCTGACCTGAGGACAGTATCTGCGGAAAGGAGGCGGGTACGTGGTGAAAGTAGCAGAGGGCGTCCATTCCTTAGCCAGCTGATCTGAGGTGAAGGGTTACCGGCGGCCTGGCACTCCAGGGTTACTACGCTGTCCTGGGTGGTCTGCACCTCTCTGGGGCCACTGGTCTCACCCGAGATAGAGGGGGGCACTGTGAGGCATTACACGATCCTTTTTACAAACAATTCAGATAGCGTCTGGGAGGCTCAGCGCCAATCGGTCCAAGACATGTTTTGGTCCACATATTTCACAACTGACCAAGTACGAACAGGAAGTAGATCTTGCTCTCCTGGCCCGCAGGGCTGACAGCGAGACAGGTGTATGACCCAGAGTCCTCAGGCTTCAACCTCCGTAGGGTTAGTGTGCTCCCATCGGGGATTATGCTGTAACACCAGACCAACATGGATTACTACATGGTGCAGCTCTGGAACAAAATAAGAGACAACTGCCCCTTTTTCTTACCTTTCCAGAAATGTTGAAAAAGAAGGTTTAGAAAGAGGAACAGAGGAGTTACATTGGCAGTGGTCTCTCAAATGATTTCCTTATGTTCCTCACTCTGAACATTCAGGTGCAGTGGGCTCCTAATTTTATCAAGAACTGTATGTATCTTCAACGCAATTTCTATGCACTCCTTAGTGTTAGGTATTCAGACTTGCCTTTTGTATGTGACAAACAGGTTTCATAGGTTCACTTACTCACACTGACAACCCTCTAATTAGGCACTTTGTAGTTAAAGTGCGGGAAATCATCAAACTTCCTGGTCAAAACATATTGTTTGATTGTAGAGCTTCTACAAATGATTGCTTATCTTGGAAAAGCAATCCAGGCAATGATATTGTTGCTAGAAAGATTGCACCTAAAAATATCATTTATCGAATCATCAAGAACTTCAAGGAGAGAGGTTCAATTGTGAAGAAGGCTTCAGGGTGCCCAAGAAATCCAGCAATTGTCAGGACGGTCTCCTAAAGTTGATTCAGCTGCGGGACCGGGACACCACCAGAACAGATGGATGGCCTGGTGTCAAGGAGGGCAAAAAAGCTACTTCTTTCCAGGAAAAACATCATGGACAGACGGATATTCTGCAAAAGGTACAGGGTCTGCTGGGGACTGGGGTCAAGTCATTTTCTCTGATGAATCCACTTTCCGATTGTTTAGGGCAAATGCTTGCCTGGAGAAGAAAATGTGAGCGCTAGTATTAGTCCTGTGTCATGCCTTAAGTAAAGCTTTCTGAGACCATTCATTTTTGGGATTGCTTCTCAGCCAAGGGAGTGGACTCACTCACAAGTTTGCCTAACAACACAGCCATGAATAAAGACATTCTCCGAGAGCAATTTCTTACAACCATCCAAGAACCGTTTAGTGACAAACAATGCCTTTTCCAGCATGATGGAGCACCTTGCTATAAGGCCAAAGTGATAAATAAGTGTCTTGGGGAACAAAACATTGAAATGTTGGATCCATGGCCAGGAAACTAACCAAACCTTAATCCCATTGAGAATTTATGGTCAATCTTCAAGAGGCAGGTGGAAGGAAAAACAAAACCCAACAAATTCTGACAAACTCCAGGCATTTATTGGGCTGCCATCAGTCAGGATGTGGCCCAGAAGTTAATTGAGAGCATGCCAAGGCGAATTGCAGAGGTCTTGAGGAAGAAGGGTCAACACTGCAAATATTGACTCTTTGCATGTACTTAATGTAATTGTCAAAAATAGCCTTTGACACTTATGAAATGCTTGTAATTATACTTTAGTGTACCATGGTAATATCTGACAAGAAGATCTAAAAACACTTCAGCTAGAAACTTTGTGTAAACCAATACTTGTGTCTTTCTCAAACCTTTTGGCCACCGCTGTATATATTCACCATATGGTCAATGTGTATGTGGACACTCCTACTTATTATCAAGTTCAGTTGTTTCAGCCACACCCATTGCTCACAAGTGCATATAATCCAGCACATAGCCATGAACATTGGCAGTGCAATGGGTCATGCTGAAGAGCTCAGTGACTTTAGACATGGCACTGACATGGGATGCTATCTTTGCCCCAAAATGTGAAATTTTATGCCCTACTCCATCTGCTCTGGTCAGCTGTTAATACAAAGAATGTCTACAAGGAACAACAGCCCTGCCATAAATTCCAACAAATATAGTGAATTTGATCCCAAACAAATAGAAAAGAATTGGCATAGCCAGAATAGTACATAGAAGCGAAATGGAGGGCCATTAATAGATGCAAACACTTAAAGATGCAGTGTGAAACTTTTGCGATTAACAAAGTACTTTTTGGGCTGACTTTGTAATATGGTGTATAATATGTTGCAAAAAAAGTAAAGTCACTTTTATAACCATGACATCGGCACATACTGTACATACCACCATTTCCAGGCACCCTTGTTTGTATTTCAACAGCGCCGACTAGTGGCCAACAATCATCATCATCAACAATCACCATCATCAGCAAACATTTTGACACAGAACATCACACCGGCCTGTAAACTATAAGCGAAAGGAACTCACCCTATGTGACGGCTGTCTGAGTCCTCCAGAATGGCTCCATCTTTCAACCAGCTGAGTTGGGGTGCAGGCGTCCCTGTTACCCTGCACTCCAGAGTCACCTCATCGCCCACTGGGGCACTGATGTCTGACTGGTGGCCTGATTCCAAGATAGTGGGGGACACTGGAAAAACATGGACGGTATGACACAGCTCTAAGGATCCACATCTGTGAGGATCTGTGACTCCTCACAACAGCTAATGAGCAACGTGTGGGAGATTACGTAGCCCTACCTTGCACTGTGAGGTCATAGTCCTTCCGAGTCTCTCCTTCGCTGTTCTTGGCCATACAGGTGTAGGTCCCAGCGTGAGAGAGGGCGAGAGGACCCAGCTCTAGTCTCTGGCCTCGTACCGACCACTGCCAGTGCATACTGCCCTCTGGAAATGACCACACATGGGTCAGACTAAACCAGTCTGTCAGAAGACAACTTTTTTTTAACGGACATCTGTGCCAATGGCACTTCAGTAAGTAATCTACCAGTCCATCCTCTCACCAATCGGAGTGCCATCCTTCAGCCAGGTGATGCTGGGTACTGGGACCCCTGTAGGTTCACATAGCAAGGTGACATGGGAGCCAAGGTTCTGGGTAAGGGACTCGTGAAGAGGTCCATCTAAGATAGGGGGAACTAAACGAAATAGAAACATCCGGACTCATTATGCTGGGACATAAGATCTGCCAGTGTTTCCATGTGTAAGAAACCCATCTAATGTAGGCTAAATGGGAGGCAAATCTCACTATGAACAGTCAAGCGGAAGGTCCTGTCCACCTGTCCAGCCACATTGAACACCTTGCAGGTGTAGATTCCACTGTCAGACACCTATAGACAACAAACCATGGTCAGAAGATCAGCGCAAATGATTCTGAGACCGATTAGGATAAACTGACTGTGATAATGTGTTTACCTGAACTCCCATGATCTCCAGGTGATGCTCCTCCATCTTCAGTCCAATCCCATCTGCCAGTTGCAGCCCGTTTCTGTACCATGTGACCTCGGGTGCTGGAATGCCCTGAGCTTCACAGCGTAGACCAACAGATGACCCGAGCTGAGCGGTCACAACCTCTGACTCGGAGTCAGCGCGAGGCTTCAGCGTTGGCATGACTGTGAACAAACAGCAGGAACAAATATAATACATACTGAATAGCCAGACATCGAGGCAGATGAAGTGTGATAACATAGAGGGCATTGTAGAGCTATGACATTTCTAACCGTAGACACTAAGCTGGATGCTCTTCTGGGCCTGGCCTGCTGAGTTGGTGGCTGTGCACACGTACTGTCCTGCATCCTCAAGTCTGGCCCGAGGCAGCTGCAGCATCTGACCTCCTACAGAGCGGACAAGACGATGCAGAGATTAGAATGCACGGTTTACGTTTAACTCTCCACCAAGTACAGAGAGGGCAGGTATCAAAGGCAGTCGACAGCGAAGGGCAAGTAGACAGACGATTGATCCAATGTTTTCTGCTCGTGGTGGGGCATTTAAGACCACGGTGAGTGACAGAGGGCTCTGGGCTCTGGGCTGTGTGTTGTTCTGACCTGGCAAGATGTGTAGGCCTGCGCCAAACTGGAGGACCTGTCCGTCTCTGGTCCATATGATGTCGGGAGGAGGGTACGCCTGGACGTCACACATCAGGGCCACCGTGTGACCCTCAATCACACTCACCTCCTCTTCCCTGCCAGCCACCATCCTAGGAGGAACTGGAGAGTAACAGGAGGCGATCATTCGCAGTCCAATTAATGTGTTACATCCAAGAGCACCCGCCATCACACACTCATTCAGAGGAAACCCGAAAGTACCCCGGTTCTCTCCGTGTGGTTGTTGAATTCTACCTCACCTTGCACTGTTAAGCTGAAGAGCTTCTCCACCGCACCGACCTTGTTTTCAGCCACACAAAGGTAGCCAGCCATGTCTGACACCTGCACACTGAGGATCTGAAAGCCAGGGAAAACACTGAGAACTAAACCTACAAAACTGAGACACGTGCTGTGAACTTTCTGTGTATATACATTGGTGGCTCCAGCGAAAGCCGATAGCAGTGTGATTCAAAATGCCCCTGCTATGTTCTGTTGATATTATCATGGGATTCTAACCTGCAGTTGGCTCCCATTCTCACTGATACCGTGGCGTTGTCCGGAGCGCAGCGGTGTGCCATCCCTCAGCCAGGAAACCACTGGTTCTGGGTGACCCATCACATCGCAGTGTAGGGTCACCGTGCTGTTCACCACCGCTGCTATCTCTCTCATGAACTCGTCAAACTGGCCAGTTATCACCGGGGGTACTGGACAAACGGAACGATAACAGAGGGAAACCTTTCAAAATGACACCTTGACTTTGCCGTACATTTTATAGGTTTTATAAACACTGAATAACGAACTGACAATTATCGCATGCCTACCCAGCACCTCCAGGTCAAAGTGCATTCTGTCCTCTCCTGCTTCGTTCACCGCTTGACACGTATATTTCCCAGCATCCTCCTGCTGAATCTGGGGAATCTGAAGAACCTGGCCACCTTTGAGGACGACCACACATCAGCCCAAATGCACCGGATTACAGTATAGCCGTGCCAGTTAGACATCCTGGACTGGACCTAAAAGGCGTGGTTCTTCCCTCACCTGGGAGGAGCACCACTCCATCAGCGGAGGAGAGTTTGCGTCCCTCTCGGTACCAGCTGAGATGGGGCGGGGGGATGGCGTTACTCTCACAGGACAGGCTGACAGAATGCCCGAGGACCACCTCCCTCTTTTCCGTCATCTCCTCTTCTCCGTCCCCTCCCTCCTCCTCTTCTCCCAGACCCCAGGCTTGTGCACCACTATTCACTCGATGGAAGATGGGAGGAACTGGATAGAAAACGTGTATTATATTATCACATGGGTTATTATCACATGGGTTAGGGTTATTATCTCATGGGTCAGGGTTATTGTTGCATGGGTTAGGGTTATTGGTTAAGGTTATCATCACATGGGTTAGGGTTATTGTAACATGGGTTGAACTTATAATCACATGGGTTAGGGTTCATATCACATGGGTTAGGGTTATTGTCACATGGGTTAAGGTTATAATCTAATGGATATCTCAACAATACAGAATAAAGAGATGTTACAAAATGTTAAATATTCCGTTGGTCTTACCTCCTGTAAATTGCTCTAGATAAACAAATAAAAACATTCGCCAAATGGGTTAGGATTATTATCACATGGGTTAGGGTTATCACCACATGGGTTAGGGTTATCGCCACATGGGTTAGGGTTATTATCACATGGGTTAGGGTTATTATCTCATGGGTATCTCAACAATACAGAATACAGAGATCAAAATGTTAAATATTCCGTTGGGCTTAGCTCCTGTAAATTGCTCCGGATAAACAAATAAAAAACATTCAAAACATTTTAATGGCATCTTTCCAAAGCCATAGTAACGTCCATGCAAGGACACTGACCCTGAACTGTGACATGGAAATCTCTTTTGTCCTCTCCGGCAGTGTTGGTGACGATGCAGGTGTACTCGCCCTCATGGGAGAGCATGGCAGTATCTATGTGAAGGAGGTGACCACTCTCATGGACACCACTGTGAGACTTCCTACTCAACAGCTAGAAACAACTTTTCACATTAGCATCAGTAGATGTCTGTGGTGTTAAATAAAGAAATGTGAAACAGAAACCCAAACCAACCTTTCCATCTTTAAACCACTGGGTCTTGGGTTCAGGGAAGCCTTTAGCCAGACAGGAGAGGGTTACTGAGCTGTTGATCCGGACCTTCTCCTCTCGACCACCGAAACTCAGAGACGTAGACTCCCCTTCAATCTGTGGTGGAACTGTTCAAACGAGAGAAGGAGTCTAAGTCTTCTATTTACGTGAAATTAAATTGACGTTCCTGGTGTGGACTCGTTACCGATATTAATAGTTTTTACTTTTCCAGTAGAGATTGATTTCCAGTAGAGGGAGACAGTCATGGTGGAGCCACAGAGATGAAGGCCAGAGAAGAGCAAGGAACCCTGATCTCTGGGTCTTCACGCTGTACACCGGAATCAACCTTTTTCCTGCCCGTTTCCTTACCTAACACACTGAGTGTGTAATGTTTGAGAGCGGTGCCTGCGGGGCTTGATGCTCTACAGGTATAGAGACCAGCGCTTTCTCCGTGTGCTGACCCCAGTCGCAGTGCCTGTCCTGCCCGGGCATAGGTGAGCTCGGCACTGGACACGATGGGCTTGTTGTCCTTCAGCCAGGTGATGCTGGGTATGGGAGAACCTTCTACATCGCAGGGCAGAACCGTGGAGAACCCTAAAACCACAGACAACTCCGTTGTTTCACTCGAGCCCCTGATGGTGGGTGGAGCTGGGGAAACGGGAAAGGAGGAGAGTGAAGGAAAATGTGACTTTCTTGGGGAATATACAGTAGCCCTCTGAAACCAGCTATCTCTCCCAAGAGTCTGCTCAAACTGTGAGGTAAATAGATGCACTATACTGAATTGAAAACTCTCCACATCTAAAGAAATGGGTTATGGGTGGTTAGCAGGTTCACTGTCTATGAATACATTTAAGAGAAGAATATGGGTGGCATGTTTGTCTAAAAGATAAGGAATGTTGGTTATTTTTATGAACTGCATTCTGGTATCTGTGTGTACATATGTTTAATTATCTGGTTTGAGAGAGGTGTGGTTTCAAAAGTCCAAAATGGTTTCTTGAGAGATAGGGAGGTGTGGGTTAAGGAAGGGTGGGGGTATTTTAAATGCCCCAAACTTGTCCTGGAATGGGTAGTCAATCATCTCTGATAACATCTCGTTTTTGTTAGGACATGGCTCCCCTATTCTTCGCATTTACAAGCACTCAAACAGAAGGGTGCTTATCGCAACATGATTCTGTGATTTTGACACTACAGAAGCAGCATCCACATATTGATAAACGCACTGATTATTTATGAGATGCAGGAAGATGTTGGAGCTTTGGGCACTTGGCTATTGAGCAGTACCCACGACAGAGGGAACAGTACCTTGCACGGTGAGTCTGAACTGACGTGTTCGCGTCCCCGCGCTGTTACTGGCCAGGCACTGGTACACTCCCTGGTCCCTCAGCCGGGCCGCCTTCACCTTCATCACCTGGCCCTGGTCTTGAAACTCCACGTGGGGATCCCCATCCTTCGACAGCACCCTGAGGAAGAGGAAGGGCATGATCATTACGGCGTGTGCTGATTAATCCCAAATGCGATGTCGAAAACCATATCGATATCGGCAAGTTATAGCGACTCACTCTCCATCCCGGATCCATTCCACAATGGGTGCTGGGCGACCACTGACCCGACACTGGAACTCCACCTCCTGTCCTGCCACCACTGAAAGTTCTTGCACTCTGGATGTCCCGGAGATTACTGGAGGGGCTGACACAAACACAAACTTCTCAAGTCCCTGGCTTTGGCAACTTTCACTACTGGACGGGCCCCTGAAGTCAGTGTATTCTGTTTTACAAATGATCTGTATGAGAACAAGCATTAGTAAACCGTTCAGTAAAAACTGAGCCTGTGGTGTCTGGGACATGGTTTGCACCTGGCTGGGTCTCTGCATCAGCTTAGTCACTACCAGGACAGTGGTGTCTGATTAATAATGTGTGACTTCATTGTGGAAAACAACCAGCAGTCAGATTTGGTTTAAAATTATCTATTTGAATATATTTATCGGAAAATATTTTTAGGGAATAGGCTGGGTTACTGGGTTCACCTTATGATGTCACACCACATAGGAAATAAAAAATACAAAAGTGATACAAAACTTTCTGCGGCTCTTTAGATGTGAATCCTAATGTAAATCTATAAGTTAAATACAATTAACTTTATACTGCCTTAAACCTAACATTTAGTATGGTAGAGATGGGATAGACAGTACCCTAGCTTGATTGGAAGCTCACCTTGTACCATAATGTTGTATTGCCTTCTGGCCTGTCCAGCTGTATTACTAGCTGTACAGGTAAACTGGCCTCCATGATCTGTTTGGACTCGATAGATTCTCAAAAGTCTCTTGCCATTCTCAAGGTACACTCCAGTAGAGTCCACTACCTAAACACAGATCAAAGTACATTATTGTTAACGTATACAACCAACATGGGAATGTAAATAATAAATGTCTATGTTGCCAGACGTGTGATAACCTACACCAATAAACAAAGTTTAGGGATTAAAGGGATGGTTCACGAAGAAACACTTTAACTACATAACCCTAACCCTTTAACAACATAACCCTAACCCTTTAACTACATAACCCTAACCCAAGGGAGCGGATGGATCTGTGCGTTCTGGGTGATATGTTGGAGATTTGTGGCACAAGCAGGGAAACCTACATTGAGTTGCAGAAGTCCAGACAAGAAATGACAAGTTAACAGCTTGGTGTGTGAGAAAAGGTTGTATTCTACAAATGTTGAGCATGAACTGCAGCATGTCACCTCCATGATGTTTGAAGACAATGACAGGGTGTTGTTACTGTGTGTTGTTACAGGGTGTTTATAGGGGGGTTAGTAAGCAAATACGATTGCTTTGCCTTGTGGCAGTTGGAGAGCCTGTGAGCACAACTGAGGTAGAAGGCCAAAGGATACATTCCATCTGGCACATAATGATTCCAGTTTAAACTTCCTGGTTAAGTAACACTAACTGTTGATGATTGATCACACACATTGCAGAGCAAAAAAGCAAGCTGAGGAGCCAAACGTAAACATTGCATATGATCACCGTTCCATCATGTTACATGTTATTGCCTTCCCCGTCATGCTTTTCATATGAATCATTATAATTTACTGGTATTTATTTTGGGAAACGTGAACCCGTCAGTTTCCATGTTGTTTTTTATCAATATACATTCATTTGAATAAGTGACTCACATTCTGTCCGTCTTTAGTCCAGGTAATAGTAGGTGAGGGGATTCCAAATGCATCACAACCCAGAGTGAGGGGCTGCTTCAAGGTAACAGTGAGGTTCAGGGGCTGTCCATCATCCTGGATCTCAGGGAGTACTAGAGGAGTACAGCGGAGACATCATCTACAAGTCCCTTTATTTCTAAGACATTACATAGGGATCTCAATTAACGGTTCTCGGTGAACATCTTACCGTTTACTTTTAGTCGCGTCTTCCGCTCTACAGAACCTGCATCATTGCTGGCTACACACTTAAAGTCCCCGCTGTGACTGGCAGATGCTGAGCCAATCACAAGTGAGCCATCAGGTGCCACAGAGAGCTCTGATTGGTCAGGATCTATTTCCAGGCCATTCTTGAACCAGCGTACCTTTGGACGGGGTGATCCTGTGGTTACGGAGCGAACAGAGAGGGTGGTGTGAGGAGCTTCTAGAAAAGGCTTTAAAATGGCTTTAGAACTTAACAAATAAGAGTTACTTCTGTTTGCTCTCCTTAACAGGAAGACTGTATGACCAAGTGTACAAAAGACTAGATAAAGCTACATTTATTATGTGGAGAGAAGAAAAGCCTGGGGAACGGCCAAATAGTTACTGAGACTGAGAGTCTGGGTGTGGATACGTAAAGCAAGTCATGCCAAACACAGTACAGTAAATCAGCAGATATAAATATACTGACGTAAAGTGTTAGTTTCATGATTTACTACCAAAGTCATAGGTTGAGTACCCTGGACAGTTGTAGAAGTGGTTGGGCCTAATGTTAAAAGCTTTGATGTCATGTACCATAGGTGCTTGAAACAGATGTGTTTGGAGCTGTGCAATGGTAAAATGTGCTGGGAGCAGAAAGGAGGGGAGACTCCTTTACCCAATTTTACCTAGTTTGAGGTCTCTCTCCTATAATGTGTCAGGACATATGTGGATATCCAGACCCGATTCTAACATTAATAACAGAAAAGAAGCTCAATTCCTGCCCCATCTTTATTTACAGAACACATCCAAACGTTAGATAACTGTACTGGAAATGAAACACATCTGTCCGCCCCGGACCAACCATACAAAGGGAACAAAGAACTACAGAGACTAACCAAAGGTAATGATCACATGGGCTGAGGTTACGTATAATGATGTCACCCGGTCCCACTCAGAGTGAATCCTTCTAACTCAAATGTTATATTTCACCGGGTGGGTGGAAATGAGTACAGATGTTCTGTTGAGATATAATTACATGCTATTAAAACCAGTTTCTTGTAGTAATTTATGTGCTAGGGTTCACTCGGCTTAATTTAAAGATCAGTTCCACGTGTTATTTAGTGCTTCTACTATTACAGGACATGTAGTGTTCCTGTAGGCATAAACAAGATCTCCTCCAATCTTCCTGTTCAACATTGTCACAGGCTGAGATAAACGTAGCTGTGAAACAATCGCTCATAAACAGGCTTCCATGGCCTGGCTCCGGTTGCTGCTGCCTGGAGCTGCTGTGGCTGTGAGCATCCCTTTGAGGGCAATGTAAGAGTAACAGTGTAGCTGCCTGACTAAGTTCCACGGGGAGGGCCAACGGAGCCAGTCCCAGATATCTCTGTCCATTATCTGCCAGCAGCAGCCTGTAATTTGGACTTCTCTCCCAGCAGGCCCACTCTCGCAGAGCGGAGAGGAAAGCAGATGTGTCCCACTGAGGCAGCAGGATGTTCCAGCTGCTGCTCCATCCGCATTAGCGCACTTTCTGAAACATGCCCGTTACCATGGCACGGCTCCATACAAACAACACCTTATTTACATGCCTCTCGGCAAGAAAGTCAATGGGCCTGAGCTTAAAAAAGAATACACAGAGGAATGCTTGCCTGCACACACACACGCATAGAGTACTCACACTTTTTCATGACTTTTAGAACTAACTAGTTGACCATCCTAACTAATTCAAAAATGTTTACCCTAACCTAAAATAATTTTTAGACCCAACTACAGTATAACTACACATACAAACCTCAACTATCAACCCTAACCTAAACATCTTGAAATGTGTGTGTTTTTTTTGTCTCCAAAAGGTACTCAAACAAGCATGCATTCACACAACATGCTCTCACATGAACACACATTTACACACATTCACATAATCCACGACACATTCACACACAATATCCCCTCACATCCTCACACACATCCCTGTACGTCCACACACATAACCCCTCACATCTTCACACACATCCCTGCACGTCCACACACATATCCCCTCACATCCACAAAACATCCTCACACACATCCCTGCACGTCCACACACATAACCCCTCACATCTTCACACACATCCCTGCACGTCCACACACATATCCCCTCACATTTACAAAACATCCTCACACACATCCCTGCACGTCCACACACAAATCCTCTCACATCCACAAAACATCCTCACACACATCCCTGCACATCCACACACAAATCCTCTCACATCCACAACACATCCTCACACACATCCCTGCACGTACACACACACACATATCCTCTCACATCCACAAAACATCCTCACACACATCCCTGCACGTCCACACACACATATCCCCTCATATACACTACACATCCACTCAAATCTACAATACATCCACATACATGAGCACGGACTCTGACTGTTTCCCTTTATTGTGTATATTGCAGATTTACTGGAAAACGGACCCACATAAATCTTACCCTACCTTCAGCAGGGCAGGGGATAGTAACGGTACTGTTAGCCACTTTCTCCATGATGGCATCTCCAGCCTCAGCAAAAGAAGGGGCCTCTGTGGAATAGATATGGTTTGAGCATTGGGACGCCGCAGGGGATAAGATGTCATAAGACATGTTGTATAAATTCACCAAGGCAAATAAAAATCCTAACGCGAAAAGATTCTTAAAATATGGAGGCTTAATTGTAGTTTTCATTTCATAGGTTTGTTGCTGGAGTAGCTTAGGGTAAGGAATTTACAGGTTAATCACATTAGTGTTTGGGGTGTACTATTGAACATTCAGCCGCATCAGGACTGCTTGGCCAACCAAGTTACTCATTCAGTTCTAGCTCTGTCTTCCAGTAATTCTTCTGGTCACTTCGGTAGACTCCCAAACACCCACTAACAGACCGACCCACAATCGGCAGAATGCTGTTTAACCTTATAGTACCTCAAAGCAACTCTGGACGTATAGTCATTGTCTCTCCACTCTTCAAACTGGGACAGTGTTCGCTTTCCTATCAGTGAAACTTTTATTTAACCAGGCAAGTCAATAAAATCCAATTATTTCGCGCAAGACGGTCTGAGATGGAAATAAAACTAAACTAAGCGGACAACACAAAGCAGAAGACCCTGGCGCAGAACAAAAAACAACAGCCGACGAACAACGATGAATGTGTTCGTGTGCGCTTGTGCCTCTTTCTGTGGTATTGGCCGTGCCAACTGTGCATGTTTTCAGTGTGTGTTAATTGTGTCAGGCACGGTCTGAGCCGATGAATGGGTAAATGCTGTAGCAGCACAGTGTATTGGCAGAGAACAGCTGCCGGATCACGGACGATCAGATCTCTCACCTAACACCTCCAGTATGATCTCCATGGTGTCCTGCCCGGCGGTGTTGCTGGCCACACAGTTGTAGGTGCCCCGGTCAGTGAGGCTGGCCCTGTCGATCCTGAGGGCTCCAGTGCTCCTGGTCGAGACGGGACGTCCATTGTGGAACCAAGTGATATCGGGGCTGGGCTCCCCCTGAACCACGCATGGCAGCAACACTGTCTGGCCTACTAGGGCCTTCAGCAGGGAAGGAGCCGCCTGGATCTTGGGCTTAGCTGGGAAACATGCGAACAAGGTTGTGCTCGAAATATGTACACTCTAATCCACATGAGCATTTACAGGTGCAGATATCTGAATCCTAGTTGTTACAGTGTACCCAATAAGCTACATAATGGTCAAAATCTTCAAACACATTTTCTGGTGAAAATGAAGAAATGCTTGTTTCACAAGTTTGGACAGCACAGTACACATGAACACACGACAGTAGAAAATGGCGCAGTAGAACACAGCACAGCACATAATATGTGCAGGGTTATATTTTCGCTGATACGTTGTCTTTGTACAATCTTTTATAAAATATAGGCTTTCAATAATTAGCAAATCATTGCATTCTGTTTTTCTTTACATTTTACACAACATCCTAACTAATATTTTTTTTAATTATTGAACAGTGTAAAAGATTCTCCGATATCAAGTTCAGCGAGTTCTATACAATGAATTGACCATAAGGTACCTTGTATGTGTAGCTTGTAGTTGATGGATATGTTGCCTGCTGGGTTTTCAGCCAGGCATGTGTAAAGTTTACTATCAATCAGTCGCACATCAGTGATCTTCAGAGATCCAGAAGGAAGCACGGTGAACCTGGACATGGAAAGAGGTCGGAGGTCAGGATGGGGTCAAACTGGACCTCTACAACCCTGTCAGTTTTTGTAATTCTATGTTCTCAACCACCCTATCACTCAAACCAACACTCTCACACAGCTGTGAGCAGATGGCTCACATCATGTCCTGAATGGAGTCAGACTCTCACAGTACCCGGCAGGTAATCCGCAAACAAATCGGTTTTTTTACAACAAAGAACATTTCAGATAAATGTGGGTTTTGTCTGGGATAATGCTACTGAGAAATTGCAAACAGATTGGCTAGTTAGAGTAGTTATAGCTCACAATAACTCGTTTATCATTATCACATTTCCCAGTATTATATCTTGTTGGTTAATGTGGGGAATTGTTTGTTGGTTTCTTTTTTGTTCTCTGTAAATATGTTAATGAATCCCATGCTCCATAACTATGGATGGTATACATTTTATTAACAATGACTATATTTTAGTTAGACTTATTGTCTGAAAATTGTTGCAATTGACAATTTTGACATGTTTCCTATTTGCAATGCTGAGAGCAAGGCTATGGCAACACACACTCAGAACCCACTGGCTGAGTTGATCTAAAGACACCCCACCCCCCCACTAACCCTCCCGGATAGAGGATGTCTGAATGCTCAAGTGACTGAGGGGGTGGCTGTTGGCTGTGTGTTATTCTCATCAGACAGAAAGGGCTGGTAACAAGTAGAGTCAACATGCTATTTTATGACACGGGGGGGGCAAACGTCAAACAGTCTCTTCTGTCGGTTTTCCGGCCTTGTTTCCGTCTGCACACACCTCCCCCACTACCCCCCCCCCCACTCCCTCCCACCCTCCCCCATCCCATCCCTCTTTCCTGACCCAACATGAGGTGTCCACATTCCACCGCCACCACAGCTTTAACCACTGTCACTCAGTTCCTCCAGGGGCTGAGGGACTGGTGACGGCTGGTGAATGTTCCTGTCTATCCTAGTCTGTGCCCTGCAGACACACAACACCAAATACTTTGGTAGAAGTCTGTACCGAGAGGATCAGAGGGTGGAAACACATGACCTTATGGAAACTGTTCCAGTTACCTGAGCAAACAAGCATGTCGATGTTACAATGTTACAACGCTTCAAAAGGCATCACTGAATAAGATTCACCCGTGAATGTCTACTTTGGAAAACAGCAGGCTTTGATCAAAATGACTTGTAAAAACAAGTGGTTACCTGCAGTATGTAAGGGGTAAGAGAAACCCGTTGGTTACCTGCTGTACATCAGGAGTAAGAGAAACCCATTGGTTACCTGCAGCACGTCAGGGGTAAGAGAAACCCATTGGTTACCTGCAGTACGTCATGGGTAAGAGAAACCCATTGGTTACCTGCAGTACGTCGGGGGTAAGAAAACCCATTGGTTACCTGCAGTACGTCATGGGTAAGAAAACCCATTGGTTACCTGCAGTACGTCATGGGTAAGAGAAACCCATTGGTTACCTGCAGTACGTTGGTGGTAAGAAAACCCATTGGTTACCTGCAGTACGTCAGTGTTAAGAGAAACCCATTGGTTACCTGCAGTAAGTCAGGGTTAAGAGAAACCCATTGGTTACCTGCAGTACGTCAGGGTTAAGAGAAACCCA
>JACXGK010004936.1:0-25764 GCA_016801125.1 Novumbra hubbsi
GTGTCCCTCAAAGGTTCCTGGTCCGTCACGCAGAACCAAGACGACCCTCATCAACCTACTGCTCCGGGGATAATATTCTTCTCGAAGGGGCCGTTTGTGTGTGACTATAGGTCAGGCTGTGATCAAACCCGAAAGCAGTGACTTGACATTGAGGAAGCATCTCCTCCAACAGGATGGCTACTAGCCCGGGCTCCTGCAGCTGGTGGAGGGAGGATATGTCCAGCCGCCGGAGAGACCTGGTGCACATAGGGGGCAAAGAATGCATATTCACTTACAAAAGCAAAAAGAGAACAACAAATTGGTACGTAAGCGGCATAAGAAATACAGGTATTTGTGGATTTGACAAAATATTACAGTTGAGTCATTATCTAAAAACACTGATTCGTATTGGCTTGAACCTTTATCAGGGTGTGGTAATACAGAGTCGGGAAGTGATACAAGGGTTTAGTGTTGTCACAGTTGTGTGCAAGTCTTTACAGTCACTCAGCATTTGGCCAGTAGAGGGAAACATAACTCCACATACTGGAGATCCCGCTTGCTTCTCAAGGAATATGTATTTAAACAATGCACACATTACAAATTATTATTTTGGTATCTAGTAGTAACACGTACACTATTAAATCGCCTATCTCTTTTTTTGTAGTTTATCAATATAATAAACATATTATTTCTAGCTTGTATTACATGACATCCATGTCTCAACAGGTGAATAGGTCAACCTAAAAAACATTTCACTTCATTCTGGAAATGGGTTGCGATTGTACATTTTTAAAACCGCAAATGGTTTAAGTGTGTGTACAGAAGAGGCTATAGTCCATCCTCTAGTTCTCTTCTGATTGGACAAGGGAGCATTGGAATCCTTCCTCCAACACAATTTAAGAATAAAACAAGGTAGATAAAATAAGAGGAAAGAAAAGAAAAAGAAACGGTCTCTGTGGTCTCTGTGATGCTCCCCTCTATGTGCGTACCTCAGATTCCTCAGTGCCGCCAGGCCCCCCACAGTGATCCGAGGACAGTGAGAAATGTCCAACTCTTCCAGGGTGTCCTGGAATATGTGGAGGCGGGACAGAAGCCAGTCATCCACCTCAACGCAGCCACTCAGAGAGAGAGTACGCAGGCTCTTCTGTTGTACTGAAAGAGGCAGAAGACCCCGGAGGATAAGAACCAGCAACCTTCCGTTTACCAGCTCAATGCTCTTGACTCTATGACTAGAAACAAGGTTGCTGGTTCGAAGGTGAAAAATCTCTTGTTCCCCGAGCAAGACAGTTAAACCTACCTATTCCCAGGTTGTTACTGTAAATAGGAATCCGTTTTCATATACTTAGAAACCCAAACGAATGGAAAAAAGCAGGGTGACATCATTATGGATCCTACATCGCAAAATGAATGAAAACCACATGGGAAAAGAGATGTGTACCCAGGTTTTCCAGGCCTGTGTAGTTGATGAGTGTGTTGCTGGCATCTACTTCCTCTATGGTGGCCTCCCGGTGGTTTATGAAGTCCCAGCTGAACTTCCCTCTTTTGTTTGATCGAAACCACTCCGACTGCCCGGCAAACCTGGAGGCCCAACAGACAAGTCACCGTGCCGACCACAGGTGACACACCGTTCAGAAAACACCTCATGCAAGTCATCAGGTGAGAAAAGGCGGGCACACGGTTATGGGCAGCCCAAAGGGGCGTGGCACTTACCTGAATCCTCCCCTCAAACTGAGGATGTAAAACGCGGCTGCGACGCCATGCCCATAGTTCTCCTGGGTGTAACCATAGAAACTGTTTGGAGGAAAGGAAGACTGGTTGAGACAGTCGGCTCCAATTCACTCCTCAGCCATTTGCCCTAACTCTTTGTTGGCGAACTGGTCAGGAAAAGTGTGAATGGGAAAAGTATGGTGATGATAGTAGGGTTCCACAGTGTGGGTAACTAACCCCTTACAGGTTGTGCTTTAGGAGGGTTATGAGTAATAGGAAAATGGTAACGATCCTGGAATGCATGATAAGATACAGAAACATAGATTTTGATTCATTGTAAATAATGTAGCAATCAGCTATTGTTATCGATGTACTTCTGTTATACTTACATGTTCTTCTGTCGAACCGCTCTGCTCTTCAACCAGGGGATCCAACTGAGTAGGGTCTCGATGTCATGGAAACGATGGCTCAAGTAGAGGAGAAGCCTGGTTTGCAGTGCAGGCGGAGCCGCAGAGTTAGAGCTCCAATGGCGAGTTGTGGTGGCCAATAGGGGCATCAGCCTGAAGGCTCGTGGCATCAACTGACACAGACACAAGGAATGGCAGAACATGGTTAGTTTGTTATTTTGAGATCAATCCAAATTAAAGGAGCACTACTATATATATGTATGCCAAACAAACCCACTGATCACAAGTCATACATCTCCACTACACATCTGACAATTTCCTCAGAAGTCTCAAAAATAGATTTGCAGAAGAACAGTGCCGATGTAATGTGTTGTAACAGAATGACATTACATTATAATTGAAATGTACCTTTATGGGTTTCGATCAAATGAACCTGACCTTTCATTCATATATTCTTAATTTAGCAAATATATAAATTGTATCATTCTGTACTATTAGATTAGTCAAACATGTCTCGGAGTTATCACAACAGAGACCCACGGTGATGTGAATAGACGACATTTGCTATAACGTGCGCATTCCGGACAGTCGACCGCGAAATTAAGTTTAGATGTGTAAAACATAGGCCACGGTCACGCAAAATACTTGTTTTGTTTAGAATAGCGCAGTGAAGAATAACCTTACCTTCAAAGCAGCAGCCATGTTGTAAACAATGTGTAAGAGGTCGTTTGGGACAAACTTAGCGCTTTCGCATTATTATCCTTGCAGATATCAGTAAAAACACCCAGGGGCGCTCGAACAACGGCTCTCCGAGCCGGCCTGGTTTAGTATTGACTGCCTACAAAATATTGTTTATTTAGTGAGGTGTTTATGGTTGTTTATTTAGGATTTTATACTTGGGTGTTTATTTACTGTCTATTCGGTTGTATATTTATTGATGTATATGGTTGTTTATTAAGTGATATAGGTGGCATATGGTTGTCTGTTTTAGTTAATTGCATGATGCACACACGCAACGGAGACACTCGTGTCAGCGTTGATTCCTTAAAAATGAATAAAAATGATAAAGAACTACAACAAGGGACACATTATAAAGTGTCTCGATAAATTAATAATGTGTCTGTGCAGATGACGTGTCAAATGAACGAGTGTGACTGGGGACTGCGGGTACGTGGCGCACTGAGAGCGTAAGTGCGATGTAAAAGGGAGAGCATGTCCAGTCCTCCTTCCCTTCCTCCCCGCGGCTTCTCCTCCATCTTTCATCCTCTTCACGGGGATGGAGAACAAAGGAGAATAACATACATGACAGACAAGCAAGACCGCACGATGCAGGGAGGGAAGCAAAACAAACATCCCCATCTGCTCTCGTCACTCGCCGTCCACAGGTCGTCACTGACAACAATGAGCCAATGAGATCCGATCGACTGGTGATTTGCTTACAGTCCGCCTACTGATTAGACAGGTGTTGAGTGAGCGGAGGTCGCGTGAGAACAGTAACATCACATCTAAAGTCGAGTGCGAAAGCCCCCCCCAAGCGTGTTTGTGAAACCACGGCCGTTAGAAATGACCTAGCAGTCCATAAAGGCAAGGCCGTTAACCTCAATTGCTCCCAGGCCATTGCTGTAATTGAGGACACTCCAATTTACTTGGTAAACTAATGGTACGGTTAATAATGATGAAATTATAAAAGCATTAGAAAGGAGACAGATATCCAGGTGGTTAGATGCATTGGGCCGGTTAGCGAAAGGTTGCTGGTTGAAATCCTTGATATGTCACAGGGAAGAATGACTTTGAAATCGTGCAAAGCAAGCAGAAACCCACTTCATCCTGAAGTGAGAGAGGATTTAATCTGATACCAAGCCAATCAGGAGGGATAACTTGTGAATGTATTCACATAATTGGTGCATATAGACAGGTTATTTAGAGTCTGGATTTCAGGTAGTGGTCCCTGTGAATGTCTAGACACACTACAGGGGCCATAGCTTGACACGAGCCAGTTTCACTCAGCAGGAGTTTACTCAGATGCAATACTGCACAGATGCATAAGCAATGTTAGACAACGTCCTAAAATAGAGGCGATTCTGCATGTCTGTGTCCGGCATAAGTGTTTTTGTGTCTGTAGTGCATTTTGTAGCCCAAATGTCACAGGAACAATTCTCAGAGCTCCATTCCCGGCCCACGCAGAAGGATGTTTCTAAAGTGGTCTCGAAATGTCTCCGACCGGTTGGGTCTCACTTTTCAGCCGCAGGCTGTGGGGGGTGCAGGGGGGGTGTGAGCGGAGGACTGAGTCCTCGGGAAGCCTACGTCTTCTGAATGGCTGCCTGTGAAGTGGGTTCTTTTAGACCTCCTATGAGGTCACTGGGAGGCTGTGAATCACTGCTTGAAAGATTAATAGCTTGCCTGCACAAGAGCAGTGCGGTCGTGTGTGTCCAGCCACCTCTTTCCAGTAAAAGATGGAGGGCACTGAAATGATCAAATACCGTATAGTGGATGGAAGGCAAACTTCACATAATACAGCACACACACACACACAATAAATATCTGGTTGCTTATTGGTGTATTAAATACCAGCTAGGGATAGTTACAGCAACCTCTGTTGCCAAGGATACCAGGCGTCTTATTTCTTTTTGGTATTAATAATTGGCTTACACAGTGTTTTCGAAGCGTGACTGTTGCCACTTTCGCTGGACGTTTGCCAGTTCAAAAAAACTAAAAAGAAATGGAAGCGTAACCCTTGCCTCAGACTCACCTTTAACATCACTGCCTAGCACAAATTAAACAGCAATGTATTTAGGCCTCCAGAGTCTCTCCTGGGTCTTAGGAATGGAAGACGTAAAGAACCACTCTGAACCACAGTTCTCACTAGAACGCAGGCCCACGCATCCAGTCTACCTCAGTGAGTCACACAATTATCTCACGCAATTAAGTCTACGTCAGCCAGTGCAAATACGAAGTGATGAAATATTGTCTTGGCTCTTGGGCCACCAGGAACTCGGCCGGGAATCTGGCTGAACCACGCCACCTTAGCAATTACAGCTGACAGCTGTAATTACTACATTGATGCATTCTAACGGCTGCACAACGTTGAACCTAGCCGCCGCGGTGCTGAATTAAACAACATACCTCGCCAGCTGTCTGTCACTCAAAACGGCTTAGTCGTGTCGACGGATATAGCAACCCACCGCAGGATCAACGTTTTCGAATTGTCTCTCTAACGTGAGCACACACGTGCTCGTGCACGCACGCCTGCGTGCATTCACATGTCACTTAAAAATCCACCGTCTGAGTTCGTCTGCCCGAGAGTTAAGTGCGTGTAGCTGGGTAACTTTGGACTGTGATGAAAGTGCGCTTTAAGTTGAAACTCCACAGGGACGGCACTTAAAAATCCACCATCTGAAATCTTCTCTTGTGTGGCCCCCAGAGCTGAGTGTGTCTGGCAGTGTAACTTTGGACCGTAATGAGACTGGAGAGAGGTTAGAGTTGGAACTCCCCAGGGACAGCGCCGCCATGGCAAATAAAAAGTTCCCTCTCAAGCCCGTAACTCCTCTCTGATCATCCAGGCGCACTCTGAGAGATCCGAGGCAGCCTGGAGACCCCCTAGGGAACGTTGTTCGAGAGTAGCGTAGCATACAGCGGCATGAGGCTGGATTAAATAATGCATCGGAGATAAAAGGTCTCTGTGTGCTAAAATACGGATATAGGGAATGAGCGAATGTTTTAGTTACTGCGTCTGCGTGTATATATAGTCTCTAAAGCCTGTTGTGGGTAAAAGGTTTCATGACTCCTGACAAGGATGAATCATGATTCCGGTTGAGACTAGGGGAATCTGAGAATAAGTGGTTTGTAGTGGTTTCGTAGCTGTGGCTTAGTCCAACATTGTAGGGGAGACGGTAGCTGTATTTGAACTATTCCTGCGCTAACACACCTGATTCAACTTGTAAGTTCACTATCATTCCATTCATTTAGGGACTCAGATGAGCTAGTTCAGTTTAGCTACAGCTGATATATTAAGCATCTGGTGGTTTAATTGCATATGTAAGGCTCAGACTACATTACATTAACATTAATGCTATCCACTTGCATTCACACACACTTTGAACAGTCTGAGCTTACAGTCCTAAGTAAGCAGGTCCCTCTTGGTTTCTAGATTGAATACTAGTTGTGGCTGGATGTGGTGTCGGAGGGCCAGTTGGTAGACGCTCTTCCATCATATCTTAAAAAAAACAATGGCCCAGGGCAATGAGAGGGGGACATTGCCCTACAGGGGGCCATTATTTCGAATGGGATGTTCAAACAGGTCTTGACTTTCTTGGGTCAATATGGATCCTGCTAGCTGTTTGCTAGGTCAACCTGGCCCTTGTTCCATCGTTCCTTTCTAATCATCTTCAATTTCCAATTGGTGCATTACCCCCAACACTTTAACTAAAATATACTGTATACAATAATTGCTCTGGATATGAGTGTTAGCTGAAAGACCAAATGCAAAACACATACATTCAATACCATATTTATGCTATTCATGTACACGTACACACACACGCACACACACATTAGAAGATTGTCAGTGCCACTGGCTTCAGGCTGGCTGGCCTTTCAGAGGGGCCATGATGACGAGGGCACAGATCACCCTTTACTCATCGTCTTCGTTGTGGTTGTCAAAGTCAGTCTAGTCCTCTGGCGCTCACTGACTTCCTGTCTCACTGACTTCCTGTCTGACTGACTTCCTATCTCACTGACTTCCTGTCTCACTGACTTCTTGTCTTACTGACTTCCTCTCAGTGACTTTCTATCTTACTGACTTCCTGTTTCTCTGACTTCCTGTGTCAGTGACTTCCTGTCTCACGACTTCCTATCTTACTGATTTCCTATCTCATTGCCTTCCTATCTCACTAACTTCCTATCTCACGGACATCCTATCTCACTGTCTTACTATCCCACTGGCTTCTTATCTTACTGACCTCCTATCCCACTGTCATCCTATCTCACTGAAGTACCATCTCACTGACTTTCCATCTCACTGACTTTCTATTTCACTGACATCGTATGTCACTTACTTCCTATCTTACTGATTTCCTATCTCACTGACTTTCTATCTCAATTACATCCTACCTCCATCTGCTCCCTCCGCTTCCTCTGTCTTACCTCAGTCTCTGTCTTTTCCCACCTCCTCTCTGTCTGTTCCCCTCTTTCCCCCCTGTCCCCCTCCTCTTACACTCTCTTTCTCCTCGCTCTCTCCCTCTGTTCCCCTCCTCTTGTTCTCTCTCCCTGCCATCTGTCTGTGTCTTGCTCTCTCGCTTATCTTACAGTCTCCTCTCCCTTCTCAACTACTTATTCATTCCCTCTGACATGTGTATGATGTCATTCCCTCCCCTCCTCCTGTTTCTGCTCTGCTAGCAGGGGATCTGGCGTAGAAGGGTCTTGTAGAAATCATGTTGGTCTTCAAGTTAGTCTTCATGCTAGTCTTAGAGAGAGATTAAGTTCTAGTAGCCGCATCACTGATGACAATAGGAATGTTACAAGATGTATGAAAGTGACCGGACTGTTACCATTACTGCTTGTTTTACTGTATATTGTGTATAAACTGGGGGAAGCCCACATGACAGACAGACAGGCAGACAGGCAGAAAGACAGGCAGACCAACAGACAGGCAGACAGACTGGCAGAAAGACGGGCATCAAGTGATGGTTGAGGCTAAATATATAGCGGAGATAAACAAACATCACCAGAGCTTTTGACTCCAGTGTTGATTGTCTAGTTAATACACATCTACATACAGTGAACATCTGTAATGGCTTAGGGTAAGTACACCAATTATGGTCAATGAAGCTCTGAATCAGTTCATGGAATGCTACATCAGATAGGACTGCTGGAGCAGTGCTTCTATTAGATTCTCTGGAGTTTATTAGTCTGTGAGCCAAACTCCCAAATTTGGTGTGTTTGGCTCAGAATGTCTCATAAGGATGTCTCATAAATATCCGTGTCCCAAAATTCAAAAAATGTTTGAGATAACTTTCTTTCATTCCTTTCTGCCTTTTCATTTTACCCTATGACAAGTAATGTCAGTATACAACAAGTTCATGTTTTTTATCTAAAGACAAAGACAATTGGAAAGCTTACATTTGCAGCTTTTCAATAGACACCTTTCAGTAACATTACAAGTCAACGTCACAAAAATATCTATTTTAAAACAAATCCTAATGTCAATTGTACAGTATGCACAGTGTTTTTTTATAGTGCCGGACTACGTACAATGTTATATATAGTACTGTACTTTGTAATGTGAAATTCCGAAACCATTTGTCAAACATAGTTCAAAATGTTTCTGTGTTTCATGATTTTTTTACAGAGGTCCAAGGCCAAGGACCGTTATTCTTAGCTTTCGCCTTATATTATACTTGACGTAAGGGCTTAAGTCAGCAACATCTCGTTGTATACTTTGTACACTGTCAAAAGACAATAAATGAAATTGACAGAAAAAGATTTAGAACAAAGAAATGACCTTTAACAAAATGACCAGATATTGAGTAAGGTCGATCAAGCCCTCTGGCCAACGCCGCCCTAGCCTTTTGGGGGCCCTAAGCAGAATTCGATTTGGTAGCCCCCTTCCCTCTAGTGGTCCGGAGCTCAGTAGCAGTCTGGGGCCCCTTGGCAGACGGGGGTCCTAAGCGGTCGCTTATGTCGCTTATGCCTAGGACCCCATGTATCTGGTTCTGGTAAAAATAGCCTCTCTGGTGAGTGATGTGAAACTCACAAATCTAACATTAAATTATTGCTTAACTCAAAGGGTTCTGGCTCATTCTCAATGGAGGACAATTGAACCTCCCCAGTGGCTGGTGGCTCATCAGTGTCACTGATGATCAAACAAGACCAAGTTCGCAAGAGAAACCAGTGACTTTGAGGCAGCCGGGGGCTCAGTTATAAACATCCTCGGGACATCTGTTGAGCCCCCAGTTCTACACGACACACTTCAGTGAAACACAATGAATAACTCATCGAAACACCCAACAGATATAAGTACTGCATGTTGTAAAAGTAATCTCGTAGTAACTTACTACACCTTGTGTACCCTGGACACATGAAAAATACTGTAAATGTGACCTGACCAAACCTAAAGCGGACAAAATGTCCATATGAAGCAGTCCAATGACTCGTTCTAAGATATGGGGGTCATTTTCCTGTCCTTGTGTAAACCTCCGAATGTGTGCCCTAGCCCAGCTCCAAATGGCCCGTCTTCTGCCTCTAATGCCTGTCTGCCTGACGTACAAGTCATTCTGTCTGAGCGAGCCAGACGTCGGCAGGGCTCTTGTGCCAACCCGTCAGTGTGTGGCAGAGTGGGCGAGGGCATCGCGGTAGGCTGGTGTTTGATTGGCGCATGCAGCTAAGATCTGCTGCTTCCTATAAGGACACGCTTCACTTCCTCTCACCCACCCTACAGCCACTGCCTCAATGGATCTTCCTCTCTCTCTCTCTCTCTCTCTTGTTCTGCCACAAAGTCTCTCTCTGTTTCCCTGATGTCTTTTCTCACTTGTTCTCTCTCCCAGTCTCTGTTTCGTTAGCACCTCCTTGCTCTTCTCTCTCCATGTTTCGGATTCTCTAGCACCTCCTTGTTCTTCTCTCTCCATGTCTCTAAATCTCTAACACCTCCTTGCTCTTCTCTCTCCATGTTTCTGTTTCGTTAGCACCTCCTTGCTCTTCTCTCTCCATGTTTCGGATTCTCTAGCACCTCCTTGCTCTTCTCTCTCCATGTCTCTAAATCTCTAACACCTCCTTGCTCTTCTCTCTCCATGTTTCTGATTCGCTAGCACCTCCTTGCTCTTCTCTCTCCATGTTTCTGATTCGCTAGCACCTCCTTGCTCTTCTCTCTCCATGTTTCTGATTCGCTAGCACCTCCTTGCTCTTCTCTCTCCAAGTTTCTGTTTCGCTAGCACGTTAGCTGTCTCCCACTTCTTCTTCTAATGGTTTCTCTCTTTATCACACACACTCCCTTTCCTCTGTCTCTCTTTACACACCCTCGAACTAGTCCTGCTTTGGGGTCTATTGGAGCCCCCATTTTGTGACTCTTCCACTCCACTGTGGTTCAGCCGCTGCCCCTCAAGACAAAGCAGGAGCATCCAGGCAGACAATCCAGCCTGTTCCCAGATCTACAGCCATCCAACACTCCTCTTCCTCTTCTTCCTCATCCTTATTGCTCCAGCTCCGCCTCCTTCTCCAGTGCTGAGAACGTTGGTGGTTAGGATGAAGATGTTGGTGGTGACGATTAAGACGGTGGCCATATTGCTGACGGCGATGAAGCCGGCTGTCTTGGGAGTGGTCTGTGGTCACGCCCCTGTGGTCAGGAAGTGATGCGTTCCCACAGCCATCTGTCGGCAGATTAATCCTTGCTGCTCTTAGAGATATTACTGACAGGCTTATCGCCTTGGCAACCAGCCCTCAATCCCAGCACAGTGACCACGTGACCCTTCCGGGAAGGTGCTTGGGTGGGGGCTGTCATGTGACTCTGCCAGAAGGTGTGGGTAGTGGGGGCTTCACACACCCAAACTGCCGGTATTCCCTCATCCCTTGCTATTCCTCGGCCAGTGTCAGTGTTGCTATTGATTATCACTGCAATAGTCAGTGTTTCTACTGATTACCACACCAATAGTCAGTGTTTTATAATGATGACCACACCAATAATCATTGTTTCTACTGATTACCACATCAATAGTCAGTGTTTCTACAGATTACCACACCAATAGTCAGTGTTTTATAATGATTACCACACCAATAGTCAGTGTTTCTACTGATTACTACACCAATAGTCAGTGTTTCTACTGATTACCACACCAATAGTCAGTGTTTCTACTGATTACCACACCAATAGTCAGTGTTTCTACTGATTACCACATCAATAGTCAGTGTTTCTACTTATTACCACCGCAACAATCAGCGTTGCTATGGATTACCACTGCAATAATCAGTGTCGCAAATTATTACCACTGCAACAGTTAGCGTTGCTATGGATTATCACTACAATTGCTAGTGTTGCTACTGATCACTTTAATATTTAGTGTCACTCAAGCAGTTTGCTTAATCGTTTCATCGCTACAGTATAATATGTCATGTGGTAATACAAGGCTTTATTTGTGGTTCGGATTTCATTCAAGTGAATGTTCAGATTTTATCTTCCTCTGTTGTTCACACACATGCAGACAATTCTTTGGAAAGTTGCCAAGCACATACCTTCAGAAAACGCTGCATCCTTTCAATGATAACAGAAAGCTCAGCATGTGACATTCAAGGTTTTATTCAATCTTTACATACAGTACACAAGTCAGCAATAATGTGCAGGAAACCTTCAAATAAGGTCAGTCGGATATAAAATTAAATCTGCAGTTCAAATAACAGATTTCTCCATTAAAAATCACAAACAATGTTTTCCTTCTTTGACATTTTTACACACACCTAGATATTCAAGATATGTAGAGCTATGTTGAAACAATGACATGTTCTCATATTGCTAATGTACAGTTTTTACGTTCCTGCTCCTTAGGAACACATACAAGGCGTTCAGTCATTGTTTACCCCTGTGGTTGCGACTGAGCCAAATATAGACGTGACCCCAACCTACTCTAAATACCCTGACGTTCTTCGTATTATTTTTAATGACTGTAACCATAGCTACCACTCCTGTACTTTAGCCTATTGTAAGTACTTCTTTTTTTTTTACAGTGCAGCAGTGGTTTTGCTCAAGAATCATTAACTTGGAGTTAATCGTTTGGCTATATGTGCTACTCATGTGCTACTTTAGGACTTGTATGCTACTCTCGGGCTACTTAAGGGCACCTGTGTTAGGACCTTCGCGGTTCGCGTTTTTTCCTACACTACCGGCAGTATACCTAGATGCCCTAATTGCTAACAATATCATTACAAGTGGGAGATCTGCCCGCCACAAACTCCAGTCCATGTTAGCACCGTGCATCAATGCATCAATGCCGCGTACAGTATACGACATCAAAGCCTTTCGATTCGGTATGAATGTCGAAAGGACGGTTAGAGATGGCTTCATCGTGGCTCGGCGTCAACAGTGCCATACAAAAGGAATGTAGCAAGTATCGTCGATATATATTTTTGTGTTCAGATTATTACGGCTACAGCTCTACTAAGCCCTTGTTAAAAGACGCAAATCTGTCATGAAGTAATGATTTCCTGGTTTATCGTTGTGACCAATGAGGATGCAGATTGTTATTGGCCAGTTAAGGCCATTTAAAGGACACGTTTTGATGCCTCAGTCAATGTTGGTCCTGGGTCAGCGTTCTCGTGTTTGGTTTGATCAGGTGCTTCAGAAACAAAAATGGCGGCCACGTTGTCGTGGTGACAGAAATGTTGGACGTGTTGTGTTTTCTTTTGTTTCCATGGGGAATTGAGAGGAAGGATACCGAGGTGGGTTTGTGCAGAGCTTATAAAGTCCTTGTTTAATAACACGGTCAACACAGCCAGTCCTGTTGAAGTGTTTAGACTGTTCATTTGTCTAAAGAGTCAGCTGTGGCACACCTGCTGACCTTGGGTTCTGTTACAGCCCATTCCACTCATTTGATACAAGCCTTGGCTGAGGTCAGGGGATTCATTTAATCAAACCCACATTGCATTGTTTACATAGTATCTTCTTTCTTATGGTCAAATAAACTCACAGACTACTCGTGGGTACTGAATAAAACATTCAACAGCTGGACTTGGGTACTTTATAAAAACTTACAGTTACTACCAGACTGGTCTTGGGTACTAGATCATAGCCTACAAATACTACCCGACTGGTCTTGGGGACTGTATAAAAACCTACAAATACTACCAGACTGGTCCTGGGTACTGTATCAAAACATACAAGTACTACCTGGCTAGTCTTGGTACTGAATAAAAACCTACAAATACTACCAAACCGGTCTTGGGTACTGTAATAAAAACGTACAAATACTGCCAAACTGGTCTTGGGAACTATAATAAAAACCTACAAATACTACCAAACTGGTCTTGGGTACTGTAATAAAGCCTACTATCAGATTAATCTTGAGTACTGTATAAAAACCTGAAAATGCTAGCAGGACTCTCACTCAAAGGTAAGATTTCCGTTCTCGGAAGTTAGAGGTGTATAAGGACTGGATGAATATTATTAATGTAGAGGTCAAGCGTAAACATTGCTATGGGGTTGGAATTAATTCTGGCTTCAGATAGGTGGTACAACAGGGACATGAAGTGGCATGTCCAATGTTTGCTCTCTGCCACCACAGATGGTATCCATTCCTGCCAATTGGAAGAGTGTTTGAGTTCTAGGTCCTCGCTTCTCTACCAGGAAACGTTTCTCCACGATAGGGGTGGATAGCACCAACATGTCAGTCAACATGTTTGAGGCTTGAATATAAAATGGCGGCCACAGAGGCTGTGTTGATGGACCTGTTTGGCAACAACTCTGCTGATTAAAGGGATTTTCTTACCATCTAACTAGTCTTGACAATGTGTATGAACACAGCTTGTGTCCTCATCTAGATTTCGGACTCACGATACTTGAAGTGTCCCTCTCTAGCTAGACGGTGTCAATGCAGAATTCCTGTATAACGAGGGACATAAAGGCTGTCTAACACCGTTTACAAAAGTTTTGTTGTATTAATTGTAAAAATTGTAATAAAAATCTTTTTTTTTTTTTTTAAGATGTCTAGTAATTTATAAGTGCAAAATTCCTGAAACTTTTTCGACTGAGTGACAGACTCAAGTGTCTACCTCGTACTGTCGTGTCAACGGGAATGCTATGGGCTTCACACTTACTCTGTTTTTTCTAGCTGTCGTACGTGCCTTGGAACAATGCACAAATAACTCAGCATACAGTATTCACATCTTGAGTGTTTCCTCCAAATCATTTTACACAGCGGAGAGTTAAAAGTATCTCAAAGGTGTGTGTGAAAGAAAACCAAAAACTGCAGGGCTGAATACTAAGCTGTTTTAAAACCACTGGTTTGTTATTTACTGATTTCCTAAAATAGTTAGAAATCAAAGGTTCTTGGCATTCGTTTTCATTACATATTTATCCCCAAAGCTAAGACTCCTCAAAAGCTTTTTCTTTTTTCGGATAAGGTTTAGATAGAAGAAATGGTAGAAACATACTTATTCTAGCCATTGTACATGCCTTAAAAAATAATACATTTGTCCCCATGTGATTTGCATATAACTTTGGCAAGGGCAGAAATGTAACACATATTTCAATACACTCCCCCTGTTTGCACATTTAAAACGTTTTGTTCTTCACATTTAAAACAATCACACCACTGTACAAAAAAGCAACAGAAAACCAAATGAGTCCACAAGCCAGAAAAAAAGGAAACAAAATTGCATAATAATAATTTGCACAACAAAAAGAATGGACTGCAACAACCCTGCGATTGGTCGTGTACCCTTAAATGAGGCCAGAGTAGCCGTGACGAGCCAAGAGAACAGGACAGAGAAAGGAAAGTCCTATACATTCAGAACTACACGACACCTCAGACCGTCCTTCCCAAGGTCACAATGCAAGTCCTTCCCGAAGAGAGGGAAGGGCCTAAGGTAATTGAGGGAAAGGCCCGCCTTAACCTCTGCGATCAGGAATCAGGCCCTGTCAGCAGTCAGCTTCTCAGTACTCCCACAGCCAATCAAAACAGACATTCCACGAGCAAGGAAGAGGGAGACTAATTCCCTCTGGAAATTACCTGCACCTATCGCTCAGTTTATCACAGATGTGAGGTAATGAATGGAGAGTGTCTGGCCACATCACTGCTCAATAAGACCAGACCTCCACATCAGTCAGGGGCGAAGTGGGACTGTAAATACACATCTGACATTTCTAAAGCACTGGTCCTTTTTTCTTTGAGTCCCCCCTAATGATTTAAAAAACATATCTGTGGATCCTACACCAGCCCGATATCAGCCTGATACTCGTAATTTAGTGCATGAAACCAGAACTGGGCCGCTGGGCCCATGGCAGTGTGCCGAAGACAGAGGGCTATGGACTGTAAAGAGCCGGACTCAGGATAGAACTAGAAAGGCTGAGCCCAAACACTCTAGAAGGGATCTAGGTCCACTTGTCACTTGAATGTCTACTGAGGAAGCTGCTGTTTGTCAGAACACTGTGCTCTTCTGTCGTTCTGTTCAAGATTATTTTCAACCAGCTACATATGAGCCTCTAGGCTTTCCAGGTTCCATAGGTACCCTCAGTAATATATCCCCTCCCGTGTCTGTTTTCTTCGTTTTGGCTTTTGTCAACTAAATGTAGACTGTCTCTGCCCCCCCCTCCCCACCCATTCGGCTGGAGTTGGTTTGGCCCAATCCCAGCCGATGTCACCCTAAACCCAAACATCTTCAGCTCTATGATTTGTTAAACAGAGCCTCACATGCACCGAAAGAAATCCATGCTGTCTGAAGTTAAACGAAAAGAAAAGCAAAAGCCTAATTTATCACTTAGCAACCGCCACGGGGGGGGGGGGGGGGGGGGATCAGTGCTCTGTGAACATTCAGACAGGAGCGACGTCCGCCGAGCTGTGCATACCAAACTCTGATACCTGCCCGACAGATGAGTCAAAAGAAGAGCATGCTGTTGACGCGAGCATCTTCAAGCAACTGTCTCCTCCCCTCCACCCTCCCCTAACCACCCCCAACCCACCCTTCTATAGTGTCTCATGTGGGGTTCCGCAGAGTTCACACACTCCACGCTCCGGGACGCGTGTTTCACGTCGAGGATTCGAAGGTACTTGATAGGATGGATGCGGGGAAAGGTGCCGGGCCCCATCACTTCCACTCCAGCAGAACCGCGCTAATATCCTCTCTGGTGATGCCCAGCATCTAGCTGGTCCAGCTCCTCCGCCCACAAGGCCCCTCCCAACCAACACCTCGCGTGCCGGGCTTCCCCTTGGGGGTTCAAAGGGCATTGTGCTTCAAACTCCGGGTCCCAAACCGAGTCTGCCGCTGTTGCAGGAAAGCCAAACCCCGTGTTCAGTGAGCGTTGAGCGTGTTGCTGTTTGATTATTTTTTGGGGGCTGATTCCACAGAGCAATCTCTCTTCCTGTCTTCAACGATCATCGTTCGACATAAACGTAATTTCTTTTCTTTTCTGTTAAAGGCATGCACGCTGATCACCACGCAGGAGAGGAACGCAGAACAAACTAGTAGATTAACACAGCTTCTGTCCACAGCACAATTCAAAACAACCCGTTTTTCTTTACAGAAACACTGCTTTCTGAGCCTTTTTCTGTGACCTCATGAGATACTCCTCTCAGACACTGTCCGTTCCGTCAACACGAGTGCTTAGAAATAAATACAACAGACATTTAATACATTTGATGTAACTCATGAGGTCCTAATCAACATCATATCTTGCTGAGTCCCATCCGGCATGAAGACAAATATGTTTCTTTTTAAATACTTCCTCCACTAAATTATATTAAATAATACAAAAGAACTTTCAAATAGGAAGTCAATCCAAAGGATGGCACTAACTGTCAGAAAACATATGATATCAACTCAGTAACAGTGATGTTATAGTGACTCGTAACAGTGATGTTATAGTGACTCATAAAAGTGAGTAGTGATAAAATGGTCGCGGTTTATCACTAGCCAAGACTCCAGTTGGGTCCTCTCTCTCTCCACACTCTCTGTCTCTTTTCTTTTGTCAGGCTCACAGTCACCACGATAACATTCTGGAAAGAAAAGCTGTGGGTTGTAGGGGACGGTGGCAGGTGAGTCGTTTCTGAGTGTGCAGGCATTGTTATTTATAGCCTCCGTTTGCTCCTCTCTTAACGTTACACCGAGGAGGTCGTGAGAAGAAGACACGGCTGGCACCTCCAACCAGCTTTAAAGGGGAAGGTGCCAGAGAACAGGAGAGGAGACATGTTTATAATATTCCTTCACTGTGTTTGTTTTAATACTCCTTTGCCTGGAGACGAAACGTAAACAGTTATTCCCCGGCATGAGCTCTTTAAAAGTGTTCTGGGAGGGCAGAACTTCTCTGGGATCCGGACGAAGGGATCGGTTCACTTCTCCGGAGAGCAATTTGAAAACCATGTCATTCTCTCCGGAGTGAAGAGAGAGGTCAGAGAGTAGATTCCCTGAACGGTGCATTTGGGAGAGTAGATCATGGTCGCGGACAGCTCTTCCGCTCCTTATACAGTTAAGGATCCCTCCTCACGCTAGACATGAGCCAGAACAGCGCCGGTACCATAGACACCGTGTGAACACCCTCCCAGACCCCACCGGCTCGGGCCAGGAAACTATACAGCCGACAGCCTCTCAGAATCTTCCACGTGACCCGGTTGAAAAACAACTCCCCCGCCAAGGTATGAAAAAAAACAGTTCACCAAATACTCGTGTGGCATCTTTCACACACCCCCACCCATCCCCCACCCTTCCCCCACCCGTCACGCCGGCCAGGATTGTAGCCCCGCCTCCATCAGACGTAGGCGGACTCGCTGGACTGGGTCCGGCCCATGTTGGGGGGCTGCGACAGGTGGGCCATGTCCTTCTTACGGATCTCGCAGATGGACTTGCGGCGGGCCTGCACTCCCCGGATGGCGGCCTTGATCTTCTTCCAGCCCAGGTGGTTGAGCTCCGCCAGGTTGAGGAGCACGCAGATGCCGCTCACGGCGAACATGAACACCAGGAAGACCGTCTTCTCGGTGGGCCGCGACACGTAGCACTCCACCTCCTTCAGGCACGGGTAGCGGTCGCACTCGAAGATGCCCGGCACACTGAAGCCGTACAGGAAGTACTGGCCCACCAGGAAGCCGATCTCCAGCGCGTTGCGGAACACCACCTGGATGATGTAGAAGCGCGAGATGCCCTCCTGCTGGCGCTGTTTGGACTTCTTGCCCTGGGTCAGGCCGCGGGGCGCGTTGGGGATCTCCTTGACCTCCATGCAGTCGTGCTCGTCCTTCCCGTCGCCGTGGTGCACCATGATGCCGTTGATGTTGCGGAGCTTCCTGGCGTTGCCGTGGCCGCACTCGGGCCGCTCCAGCAGCGGGTAGAGGAAGGAGTAGCGGCGGTCGCGCTGCTTGGCGGACTGGTGCACGGAGTAGGTGATGAAGCAGAGGCTGGGCGTGCACACCAGGATGATCTGGAAGACCCAGTAGCGGATGTGCGAGATGGGGAAGGCCTTGTCGTAGCAGGCCTGGTTGCAGCCCGGCTGCAGGGTGTTGCAGATGAACATGGTCTGCTCGTCCTCGTACACCGTCTCGCCCACAATGGCCACGATCAGGATGCGGAAGATCACCACCACGGTCAGAAGGATCCTGCAGGGACCGAGAAAACTGAGGGTGAGGCGACGGGAACTTTAAAAAATATGCCGATTTTATCTTTCACTTTGCCGTTTGACTTTTTGTGGACTTTTAAATGTGTGTGTCCCCCTCCAAAAGTGAAAGATAAAATCTGCATATTTTTATAAATGATTAACAGATATAAAACAGAAAATAATTGATTGATTGCATGAGTAGTCACACCCTTCTATGTGACACCTGAGTGGACTGTGTAACGACCACTTGGTTAGTACAATTCCTAACAGAAACTACATGATGAAGATGATGTAACATTCCCCGGCAAATCCAGAATAAGGTTCTTCAAAAGCGCCAATCTAGGGTAGGATATAAAAACATCTCTAAGGCACTGAATATCCCCCAGAGCTCAGAAAAAGTATTTTACTAAGAAGGATTAAGAGGACACTAGTCTGAGAGGCCACACAGAGCCTGTGTCAACCCTAAAGGGGGGCAAAATGGACGCAGCCAGTACGAAAAGATCCTGGGAAAAACCCTGCAAGAGACCTGGGACTTGGAAGAAGATTCATCTTCCAGCCAGACAATTACCCCAAATATTTGTAAGCCGCATTCCATTTTTTAGACCATCATCTCCCAGAAAAATCCCTGACTCCATCCTGACCCTCCTGTATATATCAGTGGCCGAGTCCGTCCTGTCCTCTTCAGGGCGAGGATGTCGTACGGCTACGATCAGCCACGGCCTGTCTCGACCCCCATCACCTACTGGGGAGCAAAGGTCACCGGAGGTCTTCTACCCCACAACAAGTGACTGAACAGCCACATCAAGACATTTCTGAACTTCTAACTGCTAACTAAATTGCTGTGATATGCTGTTTTCCTTCATCAGGATAAATGCCGTCCCTAGATGTGGTCTACCACACTGACACCATGTTTGTTAAAACAAACTGGTGTATATTTAATATCTGTAGTCCAATTTGTCTTACATACACCTAGCCCCCCAACAACAGGGAAGGGTGTATCATGTGTTTCCTCCCAATCAGGTAATATCCAATTTGTAACTGAGGCCCATTTTAATTGTAACAACTTCCAGCGGACACGGGACAGTCGATGTTGAGATATGTGTCTTTTGAAACGCATTCAATGATTATGAAGCTGCTCGCTCAACTAGGAAGTCCTCACTAGGATAGATAATTAGATAAATGAGCAGACGTACAGGCAGACAGGTATTTTATTACAGGAAGACTGAAGCCTTATTACGTGGCGGCACAGGTCGCTCTCGAAGTGAACGATTCACACTCCACTCTATTTATAACATTGTGAATCATCGCGCTTTGCATCATGAATTATAATAACGGCTCAGTGCTCGCCAGCCAGATATTTAACCATCTGTGTCTGACAATAACAGCCCAGCAGCCTTGGAACTAATTAAGAAGGCAGTGATACCTGTTTGAAGTGATGACGACAGAACAATCATGTGAGTTTGTGAACGTTTTACCAAAACACATTGCCTTAAGGGAATATGTAGCAATTCTGCAGGTACCCGATTAAATTAGGAAAAGACTACATATGTTTGCAATACCATCAACTAGGGGAAACTTGAGCCTTCTGCCATCTAGTTTGTAAGGGTCTCCAAACTTTTTGGGAAATGAAACATTTGCAAAAAGACAAACTGACAGGCAGACAATAGGGGCAACTTGCTGGACATTATTTGCCAGGTATTGTGTTATGTTTGTCTTTTTGAGCCAACAATGTCAATGTTGCTTTGTTTAGTCAGTAGATTGGAGAATGCAATGTCTGTACTGGTGAGATTTGCTTATGATTGTTTGGTGGAACAGTAAACTGTGTGTACTTCAGAATTGTTGTGCAAGCCTCTCATAAATGGTGTGACAATAAACGACAATAAACTGATCAACAACCGAGATGCAACAGGGGTAGTCAAAACGCCAAACTGCAGTGCATTCCGGTTCCTGCGGTATTGCCACATCCGCTAGGTTAAGTTTGATGTCAGTTGATTACTCCAGGGGATTGATCATCTATCAATTGGAGCAGCTTTGCTGGTGTGGGATCAGGGGAGATTTTTTTAATCTGACCCAAAGACCGTCGTTCACGTATACCTTCCAGACAACAGAATATAACCAAACACTTCCAACCCGCCTACCTGTAATCTGCCCCGGATGAAAAAGCTGTTGAAAAAAAATAACTGTCTATGCCCTTGTACTGACTCTATAAAGGAGCTTAGGATGAAGAGTATTTCAAAATAGCAGCTCTGTAGCATTGTCGCTTCATGCTGGTAGTTATCAGTCAAAGGCGGTAAAAAAAAATAGATACAGAGGGAAAATATAAAATTAGCGTAAAACTAATAAGTTGCGGCTAGGGATTTAAAAAGAAAAAGTATTTTTTCTTAAATGAAAGTGAATAAAACCTGCCAATGCGGTGGGGGAGAGCAAAAAAACGGAATGCGATGAAAGACGAAAATCTCATCAGGGAGATTGAATTATATAAAGACACGCAAACCAACATCCTCAACCTGCACCAGGGCCAGTGGAGGACTCTTGCATTAGGATCCTTGATATTTACTGCCATCAAACATGTACTATATTTGCCCAAGGCTTTAGCTTCTACTTTATATCTTTTATTCTTTTTTCCTTCTTGTCTCACCCCCTCTCCCCTCCCTCTCTCCCTCTCCCTCTCTCTCCCTCCCACCCTAACTCCACTCCGTTCCTCCTCCTTCCCACTATCTCTATATTGCGTTGCAACAGAATAAACTTCAAATAGATATTCTTTTCCCTTTCTGTGAGGCATTGTTTTGTCGACAGAACGTGTTCAACGGTGAATTAAATCTTTGTCAATCTTATGAAGATTTTTAGAACCGACCGACCGTAGTTCTGTTGGCCCGTCCCCACCTGCCTTACCCCTGTGTCTCCACCCTCCAACACCACCCACCAACACCACCCTCCAACACCCTAGTAGTTTTTGCCGCTAAATCACTCTGTTTGCATTTTAATTCAACAACCTGTGATTACGAAAAACAAAAAATAATCTGTATATATATTGTGTCCACAGAAAGCTTCTTTTTATTTCATCAAGGTTTGAACAAAAGCAAAGGGGAGGTCATTTGTTTGAAGTCATATTCGCTTGTAAAGCAATGACTAATAAATTGCGTGCAGCATCGTATGATGTTAATGATAAATTCTGTCTGACTGTGTGTGCATGAAGAACGGAGCAGAGTGCCTTGTTTGATGCCACCCCAAAAGAACCACTGAGATGCCGTTTGACGTGACTCACTAACGTGGCTCTTCCATTGGTGTGGCTCGCTGATTCATGAACCCCCGGCTTTCTGATTGGGGTGGCTTGCTAATTCAACAACGTGGCTCTTCCTGTAACCCCTCGCAGATAATATTTTCCATCAAGACCGCTCGGCCCAAGAGAGGGGGGGGGCTCACTGGCTCTTCTACCCACAAATGCCACCTCCCCTCACTTCCCTCCCACCTCCATTATCCCCTTGCACCCGACTTCCTCTGCCAGTTACCACGGCAACAACAGAGGGGCAGAAAAGGAGCTAGAGAAAGGAGGCGCACTCATCAGCTCGGTCTCGACTGGGAGGACCAGTTCTGGTGATGGAAGGCAGCTGGGCTTCCCAGCGAGCCGAGGAGAAACACAGCCGGGAGGGATGTGTATGTTTCATCTACGACAGGCACTGGAGACCACAGGCATTGTGGGAAAATGCCCACGAGAGGGTATGTAAGATATACGTCGGGAGGGCAAAAGGCATTGGGTGGCAAAATAACCCCAAAACATTTTAAGATCCTCTGGTTTTGTTATGTTGTCATCTGTTGACCGAAAGAACAAACACTAATTAACAGTATTTCCCCATCCTGGTCCCGGTGAACCCAATGGGTGCACGTTTCAATTCAATTAAAGACATTGTGAAAGGTAGATTATGTCAATCAGGTGTGTAAGACGTTGGGCAATGCAGACTTCAGGACCATGCCGACTTCAGGAACATTTAGACTTCAGGACCATGCAGACTTCAGGACCATGCAGACTTCAGGACCATGCCGACTTCAGGACCATGCCGACTTCAGGACCATGCACACATCAGGACCACAGGGAAGGCTTTTTGTTGGGCTGTCTGGGAATCAGACCAGTTGCAGTGGACAGCATCTGTTCAGTTCAGTGGTGAAAAACGTTGCACGATGTAACTGCTTTCCCCATTTGCATAAAACTAAACATACAATTGTTCAAACCTTACTAGTGAGGGTCCTGGATGATTTGAGGATGATGTCCCCTATCAACAGAGTTTAACAAAGAAGCAGCTGCAGAGATATCGTCTGGAATTATTAATAGAATTGTAGACCTTTGTTATTTTTATTATAAAATGGGAAGTCATAACATTTGTCACGTTGGCAGGTATTATAATGTACACATTGAGTGATTTCCCAGCCACATTTCAATCAATTGTTTAAAGCAACCAAAGGTTCACAAAATTCAATTTGCCCTGTAACTACCTCAAGGAATACGTTGTGTCACCCTTCTATGACCCTGCAATTCAGATTTGGTTCTTAATATGATCTGACTGCACTGAATCAGTGCTGGGGAACAGATATTGTTGCAATTGCACTCGAAAAGGCATCATTCAACTCCAACCTAATTTGTCATGCAGTTCTCTCACACCCCACGTTACACGTTTCCATGTTTTTTCTAGTCATCGCCTTACGTACTAGGACCAATCAGCCAGTGGAGAGTCAAAGCTGATTTGTTTCTCCCATGATATGAATGTTCCCTGTGTGGAGAGTCAAAGCTGATTTGTTTCTCCCATGATATGAATGTTCCCTGTGTGGAGAGTCAAAGCTGATTTGTTTCTCCCATGATATGAATGTTCCCTGTGTGGAGAGTCAAAGCTGATTTGTTTCTCCCATGATATGAATGTTCCCTGTGTGGAGAGTCAAAGCGGATTTGTTTCCCCCATGATATAAATGTTCGCTGTGTGGAGAACAACAACCAAGTCCTATCACCAGGAAAGCCAGACTCACAAGAAAACATATTGTGTAGCCATTTTGTTTCATATCAATGGACATGACCCATATTGTTGTTGTTTGAAGAGTTGAATTGCCATGCTGGCTTGCAACTTTCTAATTCCTTGTTTGCTAGTTAGCCTACAGTCAACCTCAATCGTTTACTAGCTAGCCAACAGTATCCCAGATTAGTTTCCAGCAACACGTCTGGTAACAATGCAAGTTTTTCTTGTTCATTTTCTGGAAATGTAGGGAAGAAATGTGTTCCAGTAAGTGCTCTTGTTAGACAAACAGCTCTCGCGATAAAAACAGCTCTCGCAACAAAATACAACTGTTTGGGTAGACAGGAGGAAAAAGTAAGTAAAAAATTAAGTGATGATTACATTGCTTTTCTCACCCTGTACAGATGTTGTCTATACTGTAGCCATTCAAAGCTGTACAGAAGTTGTGTATACTGTAGCCATTCAAAGCTGTACGGATGTTGTGTATACTGTAGCCATTCAAAGCTGTAAAGAAGTTGTGTATACTGTAGCCATTCAAAGCTGTACGGATGTTGTGTATACTGTAGCCAATCACAGCTGTACGGATGTTGTCTATACTATAGCTAATCACAGGATGCGGAAGTGGGCATCTGGCTTGAGCAACTTGGCTGAATAGACTGATGGCTGTGCAGTCGTTGTCAAGGCAACACGTGGGGCGAGTAGGTCACGAGGAGCCGTCAGAGATCAGGAACAGGAGCACGGCTGTAATCCACAAATAATCTGTGGTTTTAGACCATTCAGATCCTGTGACAGTTGCCCCGACTGAGCCCAAATCACCCTCTGTCAGTCATGATGGACTCACTCTTCACCAACAGCCAGCGGTGCATGTTTAGCACCCCTCAGCACTCCTACGTCACCCTCTACAACACTCCTACATTACCCTTTACAGCACTCCTATATGACCCATTACAGCACTTCTACGTCACCCTTTATAGCGCTCCTACATCACCCTTTATAGCACTCCTACATCACCCTTTACAGCACTTCTACATCACCCTTTATAGCACACCTACATTACCCTTTACAGCACTCCTATATCACCCTCTATACCACTCCTATATAACCCTTTATAGCAACCTTACATCACCCTCTATAACAGCCCTATATAACCCTTTATAACACCCTTATGCAACCCTCTATAACACTCCTATATAACCCTTTATAGCACCCTTACGTCACCCTCTATAACACTCCTATATAACCCTTTATAGCACCCTTACGTCACCCTCTATAACACTCCTATATAACCCTTTATTGCACCCTTACGTCACCCTCTATAACACCCCTATATAACCCTTTATTGCACCCTTACGTCACCCTCCAAATCCATTTAGCGTTTTTCGGTCTCTAGTGGTCCAGTGTATTATAGCAGAAAAGCTAAAATCAACGTTTCTTAACCTTTTCACCTCGCCAAAAGACGTGTAGCACTGACTTCCTACAAGAAGATCAACATTCTTCTGTATGGAAAAGACTGGGCTACAGCAGCCCAGGACAGGCTGTCAGCTTCATTGGTAAAAACAGACTGTTCAGGTGTGTGGTCCTCTTCCAGAAAGCGGTTTTTGGCAAGGTAATTCTGCCCTTTACCACTAATGTCAGGTTACACGTCCCTCGTACCACGCCAACCGCAACCTGTTCTGTGTTGTAGACACAGAGTTACATGAAGTATGTTTCACGTGTGGTAAACAGTGACCAGAGGCAAGGGCCCCCACACGTCTCAACATGCCCCCTCTGCCCACCTGGGTAGGATGACGGGGGGGCTTTCTGCCCAGTTGGGCTATTTTTAATGACAGTGTGTAGGCAAAAGTATGGTTGGGCAAATTATTTTACAGATAGGGTTGTATTGTAGAAATTGCGCTTGACTCTCAGTCTCTCTTTAACTCTCTCTGACTCTCTTTAACTTTCTCTGACTCTCAGTCTCTCTCTAACTCGGTCTCTCTTGAACTCTCGCTGACTCTCTGTCTCACTTTAACTCTCTCTGACTCTCAGTCTCTCTTTAACTATCTCTGGCTCTCTTTAACTCTCTGACTCTCAGTCTCTCTCTGACTCCATCTCGCTTTAACTCTCTCTGACTCGGTTGCTCTTGAACTCTCTCTGTCTTTCTTAAACTTCTCTCTGACTCTCTTTACTCTCTCTGTCTCTCAGCATCACGGCAGGGTGAATGTTGAATAGTTAATGGGAAGACGAGGGAATGTGATAACGTGTTAGGGGAATTGTGAATTCACTGTCACATTCAGCATGCGGTTATTAATAATTGGCTGCTAACAGAGTCTGGCTCACCCGTTTTGGCAGAGCAAATGTTTCCCTGAGAGTGAAAGAGTAAATATAGCGACGGCACTGCAATTTGCTTACGCATGTGTTT
>JACXGK010004937.1:0-35507 GCA_016801125.1 Novumbra hubbsi
CCCCCCCCCCCCCCCCCCCCCCGTGTGTGTGGCCATAAAGAAAGCCAAACCAGAACACATCTTGTTCATGTTGCAGCCGTGTTGTAACCGACTCACCCTACACAGTGACTCTCGTTCAGCCTCGTAGTGAAACAACTATTGCGTCATGTTGTTGAGAAATGATTACCTTGATTGGTTGAACTGATGTATCGAATCAGACGCTTTGCAGTGGAGGGGCAAATGAGCTGGGTTTTCGGTGAGTCACATAGTGTGACGGTACACTAACTGTGTTATTATTTTTAGTGACGCCAGATAGCGCGGAGACTTCTCTGTGTCCCTTGTAAAGCAGGGGGACGCCTCCACAAGGCCCCTGTCACGGATAGCCGCTTCATATAATTAGCACACCTGATTTAAAAGGTAGGAAAGGGACCGTAACCCAGGAAGTATATCAGGTGTTTTTTCCTCGTTCACGTGTTTCCCAGATATCCACAAGCTGTCTCTTAAAATGGATTTGGAGTCGGCACTTCAGGCAAAATCGGTCCGAATTTAGGGTGGGATATTTCCAAAATACGTGTTTTCTAATTCCTTTCTTTGGACATCATTGGGCCCATTCAATCTAGTCGAGTGTTACAAAATCAAATACAACCCTGTTTTCATATACATAAGTAATTGGTCTATGATAACGAAATATTCCTTACGACATCATGCTGAACGTCAACAGTACTATCCCACCCAGACGAGCTGAAATGAAAAAATAAAAAAAAAGGTTTTTAATATACCTAATTGCTTTTTTTAAAAAGCGAGAGTTCCGTATGACCAATCACACTAGTGCTGGTGGGAAAAACTGAATGTGTCATTATCACCAGCCCATCCTGGCAAACTCAGAACCCTTCCACGAGAGAGGTGGGGTCCCATGGGGAGTGTCACACTCCCCCCGTTAGATATTAAGCTGCGATAATTACCCGAGCGGTTCTGGAACACCGAAGGTTACCCGACGGGGCCAGCCAGGAAATGACTGATTTAAAGACAATGGGTCTGGTAATGGATATCACCTGATCCTCAGTCATTCAAACTGGCAACTCTATTACCTGGGCCGCGATGAACAGTCCGTTGTGTCATCCCTCGTTCTAATCGAATGTCTATCCTGCTGTAATACAGACACGTCAGACGTGGAGCCATTTGTCAAGCTTGTGATTTCACCTGGAGACCAGGCCTAACCCCACGAAGCACCTCTCAGCTCCTCAAACGTCACTTAGTCCGGCACCGAGGAGGATGAACTAATGATTGACTGTTTTCGAAAAGACACACTCAACAAAATGGAGGGCTGGGAATAGGATTGGTTTCTGCTCTGTGAGAAGATGTAAATCAGACACAACGATGCCTAAACGTGCTAGTTCTGATACTGAACACCACCGTACTGACTTGTAGTCGAGACAGTATTCCTGTTTATTAGTTACGTACATTTTATTTCGGACTGCAGATGTAAGACCCTGTGTCAGCTTTTAATGCTAGAGGGAGTCTGGTCAGGTTAAAACCAGGTGAATTACATTCCCTGGTCAGAAGCAGGCTATTGGAGGAAATCCCCTCTTGGGTTCTGCGTCATTGGTTACGTGATCACATCTAAGAACAGCAAGAAGCCTCGTGGATCTGCCTCAGCAATACGTAGACGTGAGGACAGAGAACAGACAATACTATCTACGGCTCTGAAGGGACAAAATGTCTACACAAATACAGGGTTTTACGATATTAACAATCTATCATATTATTCTGGAAAAACTATTTTCCAGATGTTTTATGGCGGGCGTACTACGCAGTAAGTTATTTAGGTAACCATCGTCAAGATTTTTTTTCAACCTTTAACAGGTCACTCAAATCCCTTTCGATGGTTTGTTGAGTTTCCCACACAGACATTTTCAAAAATCCCTAAAGGTTCTTCAAGTAACCTTTCCTGTCTAGACATTTTGGAAAAAAAATATTCCGTTCTTCGGCAGTCCCCTGTGGTGCTACCCTTAACATTGGTTCCACGGAGAACCTTTTGGATTATTTTAGATTCCAGGAAAAAACCTGGGTACTTTATGGATCGCAAAAGTGTTCTTGCCTGGAACCATAAGGTTTTACCAGAAACCAAAATGGGTTCCGCCACAGGAACAGCTGATGAAAGTTACGGAATACCTTTTTTTAGCATCTTCTCCACGTGGTGCTTTTATTGTGTCGACCACTATTATGTCCATTACTGGATGTGCTGATCTGTGTCCCTACACTTCTTTAGTACATAGAAATACATTTTGAACATTTTTGTTTAAAGCTTAAGAATTACATTGCAAATACCTTTTGAAGATTTTAAAGTCGGCAAGCCTGAGGATCATTGCTGTGGACAATAGCGCACCCCTGTGGTCAGTGAAGGAACTAACACACACTGTCTGTCCAAAACTCCATGGTGAGACTAGATCACCACCTGCTGGTGAAAAGCAGCAAATGCACTGAACACCTTTTTTTCCGGTTGTACAATTTCAACTAATCCACAGAGATACTCTCTCTCTCTCTCTCTCTCTCTATTGTAACCATAACAAAACCACATAGATTATTAGTGTAGCAATGTACACTCAAATCTATTGAACATAAACTGGTCACTTTTCTAAATGTCATATCAGTTGTGACGGATGGAGGCTAACCGCTGGGCCGTCTTTCGGGGTTCATCTCAAGTCACTGTCCCCGGTTTTCACCCATGCATTGTTCACACCTTAGCCGAGGTGGCACTGACAGATTTATTCGCCATCGAGCCTCCCATAAGTCCCGCGAGACTCCATTGCTCATTAAACAAGCAGTCTGTTCGGCGCGACTGGGGCACAGATGGCGTGAATCTCGAGCCACCGGAGCCGGGCTCTCTCTATAGCGGGACTGGCTAGTTGTCACCAATCGGGTGTGAAGGTGTTTAGTGCTGAGCAGACTTCTAGACCTCCATGTCCTGCAGAGCCTCAGATAAGCAGGATCTTTCTTTCTTGCCCCGTAAGTAGCCGGGCGGGGGGTTGGTTGGGTTCATTATGAAGCCAGTAACCAATGGTTATGACCAACGTTATGTGTTAGGATCTAACTAGGGGCGTCGACAATTTCAAGCATGACAGCTGCAATATATTTTCGGAAGTTTTTAAATAGGTTTATAGTTCTCCCTATATGACGTTGCCAGCAACTATCCCAGTGGTCTTTAAAGTACAAGAGAAAACACCCCTGAGCGATAATCTATCGACTGGAAGGATGAAAAGAACAACGCACCTGTCTGGGAGACACCTGCCGGCTGATAATGAAGTGTCCGTGTTAATGTCTGAAGACGATTTTAATTGGATCAAACACAAAAATTGGATTGGTCGGTGTACTCGGGGCGCTGTGGCGAATGTATAAATGTGTTCACACAAGCCTAAAGTTGTCGTCGGTGTTGTTTCAAAGACCATGTCATTCAGTCTTACATGCGGTTAATGGCTTCAGCAGCCGACGGCGTCCGAGTGTCCAGTCCGTTTCGTCGTTTAGAAGACCCGAGGGAGGTCTAGTTAGATGGCTTTTCACATCATGCTCTATAACAGGTGCCCCACTAAACTACGCTGCCTTCCAGGCATCTAGGGTGTCTCAACCTGGCCACGCCCACTTCCTTCCCATCCACCGACCATCAGTAGCTGAGAAGCAGCTGCACCGGCCTGTGATAGTGTTGGCCTGCAGTATCCCCAGCTCCAGATGTCTCTGCTGGGACGTATTAGCAGAGGGTCATCCTCTGGAATTTACTGCAAATCACCCCCATCCTTCACTGCCACCAGAGAAGTGCAGACCCCCCTAGAGGTTGGCCCCCGAGACACATTTTGGGGGAGGCATTTGTAGTAGCGTTTGCTGTCTAGACATTTGCAGCAGGCTGACTTTGAAAGGAAAGTTACTGACTGAGGAAGGTTTGCCGGATGTGCTGGCACCCACGCAAGACAGGTCAAGACATTGAGTGGGTTAGCCGATTCCCCACCCGATTAAATAAAAACCTCCTCAAATATATATATGCCTGTTGTTTTGCAAAGCCAGGTGGTCATGCCCGAGCCCACTAAGAGGTGAGAGGGCGAGGGGGTAGTGCATCTATTACCGCGCGCTGTTTCCATCATCAGGTGCGGCCGCGATTTGGGTGATGGATGATACGTCACTAATCCGACACAGATGTCCTCTCTTATGGTTTCCCCGCCGCAACACAACTTCACTGGAGTGAACCCAACGGAAACTCAGACACAACTGTGGCGTGTATTTATTGGGGTTCAACCGTAGCGAAAGGTTTTCCAACGAACAATAAAAATGAGCGTTGGTTACTGGAGGAATACGTGTGGTGCGTCTCCGTTTCATTATGTTTTCCTCCGTTGGTTGCTTAATGAATACGACCCACGCCAACAAGGTTAAAGTTGTTTAGCCTGCCGCCTCCTTCGGATATCTCTCAGAAAAAAAAAACTGTAACACAGAAAAGGTGTGCTTCGGCTGTTCTTGAAGGAGAACCCTTTTTGGTTTCCAGAGAACTCCTTATAGGGTGCTGTCTCTATGAACATCCTGTTAAAGTATTCCTATGGATCCAATGTCGTCATTATGGATTAGTGCCCGCCGTGTCATATTTCACCACGTGTTTACCAGCACTTGAAAAAAAGGTGGAGACTAGTTGAGCAGCTGAAAATATAGGTCAGGATATTGTGCCCTATTTCTCTATACAAACTCTCATATTTTAACCAGGGCCCTTTAAATCTTGCTCAGAAGCAGTACACTACTTATAAAATAGGGTGCCATTTCAGCCCGGGTTTGGAAGCACTGACTGATGACAAGACCAGCCTCGGTCATGGTTTAAGGATGCAAATTGTTTTGTCATAAATCCTCTTGTCATCCTCCGTGAGGTAAGGGGGTGTGTTATGTACAAATCCATGCAAACCCGCACACGGGCTACCATTCCCTCCCCCGTCTGGCCGGGAGATACACCACAGCGATGGGACGACCTGTTCCTCCGCTCGGTTAAACAGATGGTACCTCAATACCTAACCGCTGGGTTAAACAGATGGTACCTCAATACCTAATATTGCCAAAGCTGTGCTTTGGCAATATTAGGAAGACCGATGTTTTAAACAATCCAGATCTATACAATCTGTACTATACCCGATGTTTGTTTTTTTAATTACCCATGTTCACTACTAATATAAATCAGATTGAAGGCAGACGTAGATTTAAGACGACAGAATTGTTTGTATGTATGCATGTGGAGTTTGACGAGCTGAAGGTGGCTCGTCACTAGATGGTGCCCTTTCCTTACTTTCATATTGAAGGTTGATTTACTGGGAAACAAGAAAGATGCGCAAATTATTACATTACATTTGATTTTTTCACAAAGGATCCCTTTACATTAAAGCAGTGAGCAAAGAGGAGCAATCCAAGGAAGAGTTAGCTTTGGTTACCTTTAGCATGATATGACTAGAAGAACAGGTGCTGATGTGTGAATGAGGATAAAATGTTTTTACAAAAAAGCATCTTGTGTCTCTTGTGTAATGGTTGAATGATACCACATTACTAATTCACATTGTCTTTGGATTTGGAGGTGTTCAGAACAAGTCCGTGGGCGGTGAAAGATGAGCGGTTTCTGGGTATCGTCGTCATATCAACGGATGAGAGTTTCCTGCAGCATGAGGCATGTAAAAGTCATGTTTTTGAAGTGGACTTAGAAACGGTTGGGAACTATGAATTGGGAGACATGCAGGACTCGGAGACACGAATACCCCTACAAGAATCATCATGGCGAAAGTTTGACAAAAGAAAAAAAAGTATTACAACATAATAATCCTTTGTATTTATGTCAGTTGTGACATCATTTCAGAAATGTTGGCTAGTAGCGACCATAATCTTAACACTTGAAATGCAAATATTGATCTCACACACAAATCACAGACGCGCCTTGGCGAACGCGAGCACTTTGCATTCCTGCAGATACAAAAGTCAGGTGTGTAATGTGGGATTCGGGCTGCGAGACCTGCCCCTTACCTAGAGGAACATCACACCCAGAAAGGTTAGCATCCATGTTCAGAACACTCTTTCCTATGACTACGTAATGACCAAACCCATCTGGACTGGATCCGTGGACCCACGAGACGTTACATCGTGAAGGATTACAGCACGGCAGATTAGGGCGGGACACAGCATCTGGCACTGCAATGCAATCAGAGCCAAAGGAAGTGGTATTACGAGCCCTCGGACCCGATCTGTTCTTAGAGGGCATGTTTATTAATTGATATACAGCTTTGTCAACCCATTTATTTGCTATAAAGTCAGTATTTCAGTTTAAACGGTGGCATGAGAGATCTTCAGTAGAGCCAGCATGCACAGACCGTGGATACACACTGCAGCAGTTAGAAAGTGTAAGAATGTATGTAACGCTATCAATTGAAGCTACCTCCTGATTAGAACCGGCGCATCATGGAGATGTACGTCTTCAGCGTGGAGATGAATACTTCCTACAACATAAACCAGGGGGTATTCTACTCTGGACCTCCAGGCCAGTTTTCATCAACCCTCTAGGACTTGTGAATGGTGAGGTGGAACCAGGCTCTGGACGTCATAGGGTGAGAGCTGAATTATTTATTCATAAGTGGCATTTGAGTGGGATGCAGAGTAAGGTGATATCACCTCGGGTCCGGCAGATGGCGATAACGGCATGAATGATTCATAGGTCAGATAATGTCAGATAATAGTTGTATAGTTGGGTAGACGCTAAGGCTATCTAGAGTTTCTGCTATTCCTTTTTTGGACGCTAGATCAAGAAAATTACACATTTCATCTTTAGGGACAGAGCTATACTTTTTTTCAGAATGCCTTTACATAATAAATTCGCTATTTTTGAACCTAGGGCCGGTTTACAGATTATCTAGCGCAAGGGTCTCAAACCGGTTCCACGGAGGGCCGAGTGTCTGCAGGTTTTCACTCTCACCTTGTACTTGATTGATTAATTATGTCACTGATTGGTTAGGTCTACCCTCATCTGGTTATTTAGGTCTGAACCTGGAACAAATTTACAGGAAAAAACTAAAACCTGCAGACACTTGGCCCTTCGTGGAACCGGGTTGAGACCCCCTGATCTAGCGTGACAATGGTTAGTAGAAACATTTAGTCTGAACGGGCGACATCTCTCAGTCCGACGTGAAAGTCCAACACGGTCGCCTGGACGTCGTCGCTAGGGGGAGCTCTCGAGTGGATGTTTAGCTGGACAGACGGTGGAACTGAATTCCTTTCCAGGCTGAGGAGAGTGGACTCGTCACAAAGATAAATGGCCGCATATGAAAAAGAGCGACACTAGAGCGACGCTAGTATCTCACCAAACCGGCTATCTACACGGGTCGCTGGCTAGATCCATGGGAACACAGTTGAAATTAGAAATAAAGATTTGTGGTGAAAAAGACTATTACAGGGACCTCCCCTGTCCTGCAGCAATAGTATGGGTAGGTACTGAAATGATTACTACTACCGAGCATTTGAAGCATTTTGATACTGTTTGGAATGTCGGTTATTTTCTTTGACTGCATTGTTTCGAAAAACACTGGGCTCCTCTGATAATCCAATGCATTCCGGATTGACCGCTTGTCTAGGGGACAAAACATCATATTTTGACATGTCTTCAAAATGTCATAGTGGCGTTCTCTCAGTACAACATTACGCATAAGCAAAAATGAATCACCCCATGGTTAATTCTAAAAAAAAATGTCCTTGAGCTAGATTTAATTTGCACATTGTCAAACCTATGTGAGACATTTCCGTACCTTCTTCTTGTTGCTTGCTAGTAAACTCCAACGTGAGGTCAGCACCGTAGTTTAACTGTTTTTAAAACAGCACGGCTCCTACAAACTGCGCTGTTAGCTCGAGTGCAGAAGTTCAAAGATGCGATGGGAAGTGCGTCCGGAACTAGAACATAACTTTTGATACAATGCTCGTTTCGGATTGTTTTTCAGGAAAACATACAGAGACCTACATCAATACACACTGGCTTTTCCGTTTTAGAAAACGAATGTCAGATATTTTCGAACTCTACATTGGTTGCCCCGTTGACTGCAGGACAAAACACTGAAAATTGTAACAATGTACGAAAAAATGCAAGATAGCCTAATCTGTAAACAGGCCCGAGGTTCAAAATATCGAATGTATCCTTTAAACATATTTCTTGTAAATAGACAATTGTAAATGTATTTATTTTATGGTTTCACGTCCCGTGGGTTTTAAAGTACGAATTACGGTTAATCGGTATAAGAGGAATACATTTGTCATTAATAATAGTATCAACAATAATGCAATAGGAATGATGTCAAACATCTGAAATTGGAATTATTGCTTGTGAGCCTCATTCATTATTTAAAGCATTGATTCCTATAGATGCCTCAGAGGAGAGGAATAGCTATTGAGAGAAAAAATATTCCTCGCTTTCACTTTGTGCCTAACATATGTTTTACCAGACCTTCGCCAGAAACGACTAGGTAGATATTGTTGTCAATGCATATGAAAGTAGAGCCTATTTGAACTATCACGCCAGCTCGTTGTAAAACAATATTTGGTTTGATGATGAAAGCAAATGGGTTGGCAAGCGCATCTGATCTAGGACCAGGTTGTGGCAAGGTTTCCGGTGAATCAATTGATTCTGCTCCGTAAAGTTGCTTCACGTATTAGGTGTTACGGGATCTCCCCGCTTATTTTGTTCGGTGTGATTACAGATCTGTGTTGGCCTGGTGTGTGAGAGATCGGACTACCCAGGATACATATGTATATCCTATAAGACCTAAATCAACTTTGCTCTCAGATGGAAGTCAACAGAAGTATTGGTTTAAATTGGGTTTAAACCTGAAGTAGCCATTTTTCTTAATTTAATTATCAGTAAGAATGAGCCAACTCAGTTTTCTGAACAACGAGAGAACATTCACACATGTAACTGAAAGAAAGAATGTAATTTAGTGCTGTAATTCTTTACTGTTCAGTTATTCCAAAGACAATGGCTATTATTCTAGTGTAACAGACCCTAGCAAAAACAAATTACATAATTCAAATAAGTGAACCCTGTTGAACACATTTATGTTGAAATATACATACATACAGCTGAAGACAGCTTGGACGACATGAGAAATTGCACTTGATCAAATAATGTAGCATAATAACTCACACGACTTCAAGCCTAATGAGCACATGTCAAAAACCAAGTAAAACTGAAGTATTATTAGGATATGTATTGGATAGAGTAGGCAGAAAAAAACTGTTAATTATAAAAAATGTGGATTAATGCATGCTTCAACAGAAGCACGCTATTACAGTGTGACAATACAGCTGAAGGTGAAAGGGAAACATCTTACTAATTAAGAACTGAAATGTAAAAGGAAAAAATGTGGATCCTCATCAACCAAATTTTGTCCATCAACAATGTTGCTATTCTGCAAATAGAAAGGCACGCACGCACGCACGCACGTCTGGCTTACACCGAAGACCTTATCCATAAACAAAAAAATCTAGACATATTATTTTAATATACTTAAAACAATCTAAATTGGGACTCGGTTCACTTTTTTTACTGACCCACTTTAGATATATATATATATATATACACATGGCACCATGTATACATATACATGGTGCCATGTACATATATGCATACATGGTGCTCTATATACAGTCAAAAATTGGGACAAACTTCAAGTTCATGGGTAAGTCCAAACGTTTGACTGAAAGTGTATAGGTGTACAACGTATGTCATATACTTATTTGCTAATAAAATACAAATAACGTCGACATTAAATACATGAAATGTATTCAAATGTGTTCCAATTTAGAGGATTCCAGATTTTATTTAAATATATTTGTTGCCTTGGGATCAACAGGCGGATCATTCTGGTCAGTCGTAGCTATTCCAGGTCCGCCCGTCTGTCCTGAGGCCCTGTCAGTCATCTTCCTCTTTGCCTAGCTCCTCTGGCAGTGGGGTGCTGAAGTCCCGGAAACACGTTCTGAAGTAGCCAACCAGGGACTCGGAGAGGTGCTGTTCGCTCTCCAGGGAGAGGAAGTGGCCCTCGTCTGGGTATATCTGCGTCAATCACAAGTCAAAAGTCAAGCATGTCTCCATTTCGGGGATATTGCGCTCTACTGCATTCATGCTAGTCTAATGGTCGGGCCAAAATAAATTGCTAGCAATTAAAATCGCTTTGATGATCCTGCGGAATCTAATCACCCTTTTAAAAGGTCCATTCAAACGTGGGGATCATGACTCCTACCTGCATTGTGTAGTTTGCTCCAATTTTGATCAAGTGCTTAATCAACTCTGCTGAATGCTGAAAATGAACATTTGCTGTGGAGGAGAAGTAGAGAGATTCTATGAACAATGAAAATGCCTTTTAAATGAAACAATGGCTGTAATGGATGAAACAAGTGTGTGTTTCTGGAATTCATCCCTGCTGGAGCAGAGAGTGGCTCGGTACCGTCGGCGGTTCCATGTATCAACAGAAACGCCGGTCCTTGCGGTCCTTTCATCAGGTTTCCTTGCAGTCCTTTCATATTTGGAAGCACTCTGGAAACCTGAGAGAATCGATATTGGAGAGACGCTGTAACCTCGGGAAAACAGTACGATGCAGTTCTGGTGCGATACAACAGCAGCATAATGCAAGAGGGTGAAAACAATATGAATTGCAATGAATCTCGGTCACGTCGGTTAGCGTACAAATACGTTAACATAGTAGCCCGTTTGGCCACCGGGATTCTTCACAAACAGTTGAGCGCAGCGGTCCATCTGGTTGCACTTGAAGCTTCACAGTATCAAACGTGAAAACCGACGGAATATTCAAATTGTCTTGTCCTACTAACAGGACACATTCTTTTTTTATCTACCTCTGAGGACCGCATGAGTGGAACCCTGCTGTTTGCAAGCACTCTGACCTACTCCTCTGGACCAGCTTCATTTAAATCACCCCCTTAAGGAGCTACCGGAAAGGTCTCAAGCTGTGTGGTCTACATATTATCAACCAACGTTCAGGATCAACTTTTAATGACCACGGTCAACCACTGTTGACAGTTGTACAGCTTCCTTGATTCATATGACTAATAAACAACACCTGTCTCGTGAACATGTACAAAAACCCACACACTTACAAAAACACACACACACTCACAACATCCATGTGATATTTCCTGTTATTGCTCCAATCTGCTGTAGCAGACGGTTAAAAAAAAAACCAAAGGAACGTTATCATAATAAAGTATTGATTTTAACAAAAGATAACTCACTTGGTATCGATTGTCATTCTTTGACGTCAGGCCAAAGTATCGCTCTGAAAATGCTGAAGCTGTAAGTTGAGAAATGTACATTTGTTTGTATACGTTTCACAAGTTCTTACACTAAGCTCAAATGAAACCTCAGATGGAACTGGCCATGTAGTCCAGGAGTAAGTTAAAATCTGTGCTCATGAAACGCTAGCTTCATTCTCATCTAGCTACGCACACTCACATGTAGCTGATTGGGTTTTCCCTGTTCACCCTCCCTGGCTGAAGCTAGCATTGCCCAGTGGTCTACTAGCCCACTTCTTCCCTAATTTAAAGTGAATGGCTTCCACCGCACACCCCCCCCAACCCTCTTCCTCTTCCATGGAAATGGGTCATTACTCACCATACAATTTCCAGTCGATCACTGGGGAATCAGCAGCTGCACACTTAATCAGAGCAGTGGACCTAAGCAACATCAAGGTGAGGTAAGCACCATATCCCTGGGGGACCCCAAAAAAAAGAACACCTTTACCTATGGAAGATAATGAGCGTGTGATGCCCTGGGATCAACTGAGAGACTAACATTAAACTTGCCTTTCCATAGATTCCAATTCGCGCCCGGTCAATGTATGGAAGTGTCATCAAGTACCTGTGACAGGTAAATAAACAACCAACCCTGAGACAGAATTCCAACTCATTGAAACGGGCATTTTAAAGGTGTTGTAATGCAGAGGACTGAAGTTGACGTCACATTGTATCATATGACATCCGGTTGTTTTAAGGCATCGAAAATATCATCGCGTATCCTATCACACTGCATAATATCAGAGTGTACATATTCGGCATTGCATTGTATTATATTCAGGAAATATGTCACAAGATGGTGTGGTATATGGCCAACATACGACAGCTAAGAGCTGTTCTTAGGCACGACACAGCGCTGTTGAAACCGGTTACCAACGCAAATACGTCAGGAAAAAGTGTGATGTCATACCTGTGCTATTCAGCGTCATACACCCTAGCTATAAGCCAATCAACATTCATAATTTGAACCACCTGGTTTATAGTATCGTATGCGGCATGGTGCACAGTAACACCGACAGTTCCAGTACGTTGTGTACGGATACACAGTACATCACATGAGAGCGCCTTCAGCCTTTAGCATGCTGGCCAGAGGTTACATACTCCAGTGCAGCGACCTGGTCCTGGACCTCCACCGTGCCCAGGCGCTGGTGGACCTGCTGCAGGACTCGCTGGCCCCGGAAACCCGTCCCCCTGCCATCCAACCGGGCCACGATCACCTCGTCGCAGCTGACGAGCACCGAGTCCCAGCTCAGCTCGTATTTATCCGTGACTGACTGACTTCCGGGTGCGCCGTCACTAAGAAGACATTTTAAGACGCGGGACAAAAAACACTTTGACCACTCAAAACGTGTGAAGTTACTGGACACGTCGCAAAACACGTTGAACGGTTTATGTGTTTCTTAGTTAAGCAAGGTGTAGAGTCGTGCACAGTGTTATTGTCAAGGCAAAGCGTTCAGTTGTGCAAGTACGCATTAAAAGAAAATGCATTTACAACAGAGTCACTGCATTAACACGAGGAAAAAGGAATAATGCTTACACAATCAACAGAAGTCCATAGAGTAGAGATTCAGAGAAGTCTAGTGGATAGGTAAGTTTTAAAGGCAGCTCTGTGACAGGAATACATCGAAGCACAGTGGTTAAACTAGAAAACGAAGACAGTGCTAGGAAACCAGATTGACAGGGAGAAGAGTGTCTGACATGCAGGTCAACGAGTGACAGACAGAGAGAGAGAAGAGAGTTAAGAAAGACACCTGCACACCAAGAAATAGTTAATTACCAAAGTGTTCATTTTGGATAACCCTGACATCCGCCTGAGAGATCTTTTTGATTTCCAAGGCAGCTCTCAGGGGCATGTTGCTGTCCAAGATGAAGTAAGCTGTGAGGAGAAAACGTTTAGTAGGTAGACATAACATGAATGGAGACGGACACTTTACATCCAAATTGTATTAGGCCCTGCAAAGCTGCAGTGAAATGCATCGACGCTGTGCAGTTACAGATATTCACGTCCGCTGGAGAGAAACTGAGGAAGACGGGACTGATCACAGTGAAATTAAACGATGAAAGTAAAATCCATCAATGGACCGTTTTCAAGGCTTGCAGCAAGTAGATATTTTAGAAGTATGATTATTGTAACTTAAATAATTTAGTTGACTGTAGTATAATATCCATTGCAAGAATGTCAGGCGATGCCATTTCCTTCCCTACAATCAATTGTCACCCCTCCATATCTAACCATACATTTTATATCAACAAATAACCTCCAATTCAGAAGATAGATCTGCCCAATCAAAAGAAAGAAAACCTACCTCTCAAAATGCTGCACATCGTTATCATATCATAGTGCGGGTCCACTTGCAATTCCCCCGTGTAGTACTTTAGATTCACTGCTTTAGATACATTTTCAAGCAGTTGTGTATGTCCGTATTGTCAGCAACAACACTTTGCTGCCATTTAATCGTATTCCTTCCCAGATTGAGCATTATTTAAAGGCTTGGGGACATACGAAAATTAAAATCAATACAATTTGCCATTTAACACACCTCCCAGCTGCTCATTTGAACCTCAGCCAACCATTTTACTTGGACAGCTGTTACAAATTGCCCACGGCTGCGGAGCCTAGCTTTGCTCAGCCCTTTTTGGAGGAAAAGTAACCGTGGTGCTGAAGATACGGAAGCTTCTGCACGTGTATTTATTCCCAACGCGCTGTTCACTTTTCTCACTGCTGCTGAGCTGCACCCCGTTCCGTCAGTGCATCTCGCCTCTCTCACGCTCTTTATAAATCAACCTGAGGCCCTGACTTTCGCCTGTATTACTGAACACCTAGAGAGAAACAAAAAACACACTGTCGCTGTCAGGTGAGGCATCCAAAAACCAATAGAAACTTAATAAAATGGCTGGTGACAATTCGTCTTATCAGCGGTATGCTGCCTAAATAGAATGCCTGTAGGTCCCACACCCTGTTGACATTGAAGAAGACATAACACTAGCCTGCTTCAGACTGATATTTCTCATGGCGTAGCGTGTCTCCCTCCTCATCCAATGATTGCTAGCGTTTGAATTTCGTAACATTAAATCTCCATTTATACAGCCAGTCGGTGTCTCGCTTGTTTTTGATACGCTGTGTAAATAGACTCCCTAAATGTGCAGTTTTAGATTAATTCACATTTGGACAGGTAACAGAGAAAAAATAAATGTGTAGAAGCCTTCGACCTGGGGACCTTTTCAATGGTACAACACTTGAAAGTGAGCCGAGTCCCAGGCCAGACAAAGGCTTCTTCCGGTTTTACTCACTGTTCACATCGTCAAAACTCTGCAGCATAACGGACGGAGCACCGGGGCCTGTGGAACGGAAGACCGACGCGTTACACCGCGTCGTTTTGGCGTGGGGAAAAAAGATCTGAATGCAACTCTAGCGTACGTTTTGCGTGGTATCGTAGCAACGCTAGCCTAAAAACAACGCTACAGCGAACCATACATTCAACACTAACCGTAACCAACTCGGCTACAGCAGCTATACAAAATCTATATAACGCCGGGGAAAGTGGTGGATTTATATAACGATTTGTTTTTTTGACGTTGAAAAAGTTGAATCGGACACTTGCCTTTGCACTGCAGTATGACATGCTGCTTGTTCGGGCTGATATCTGCGTCAAAGAACGTGCATTCCTCCCGGTTCAGCTCGCAGGTCAGACATCGGCGAGAGAACAGACCAATAGTAGATACACTGAAAGAAGCCCGGAAATATTTAGCACGTCTTCGGAGTTGATCACAAGGACGCATTAGGTCCGTCCAATAATTAAAGGTTGGATAAAATAAATAGAATAACTGCTGAAATGTGTAGTGATTTTCATTATTGTTTCATGTGAAAGAATGTGACAATCACTCACCTGTAAACGTGTCTCTTTTGTGGGGATTCTTGAGTACTGATAAAATATCTACATGGGTAAAAGGACAACTTTAACAAAAATAAACTATAACACACTAAGCATGTAGTCATACTTGTCATTACAAATGTGTATTACATGAGTTTAAAAGTCACATTTTGATTTTAGTTAGTCAGTCATCTGTCTGGAAATAACAAAGCGTTGTCCAAAACAAATACATTATCAAATATTGCTCTTCTAAACTGTGAATTTTGGTCAACTGAATAATCATAAATGTTCATGGCCAGTTATTAATATTGTGAATATCGTTTAAAATGTATGTTTTATGAAAACAAATTACATTACATATTTGAATAACAAAATGTAAAGCGAAATACTTTAAATTTGTGTAGGCAAGTACATGCCTAAGATTGCCCTTTATGGTCAGACTAAGTTCAAATAAAGTGGAAATAAATGTAGCATGTTGTGAAAGCAGGTATGTTGGTCTAGCACAGGGCTGCTCAATCCTGGTCCTGGAGATCTACCACCTGGTATATTCACTCTCCAACCCCAGTTATAACTAACCTGACTTAGCTTTTCATCCAGCTCATCATTTGGACCAGGTTTGCAGAATTTTAATTTGCAGAATTAGTTTTTTCCTGGAACAGGATTAAGCTGCCCAGGTCCAGCAGAATGTTTTAAACAGTGTAAATGTTTTCGTTTGGAAAGTTGTTTTGAATTCAAGGATTCCCGAACACAAAATCGAATCCTGTCAACTGAAATAATCTGACAGGCGGTCACGGTATAATCCTGGGGGACATACATGGTTTGAGCGTCCTCATCGTAGGCTAATATCTTGGTCACCTCCCAGTTGCCTGACGTCAAGTGACGGACGTCGCTTTGATCGCTCCTGAACTGAGAAAACACAAAACAGTCATTTTGGGAATAGATACTTTAAAAACCATAGGAAACCGGTAAATCTAAAAGGTTGGGAATAACATGAAGACTAATGGGTATTTTATAGCCGGAGTATAGGAGCGCCCACCGATTTTGTGAACATGGCAACATGATGGAACTCTCCCTGTCCTCCCTGCTTCACAGGGATGGTCAGGAAAAACCTGCTCCCGTCCTTTGAAAACACCGGCTCCTGGTCCTGAAAACATCGACATTATAGTACAAAGTCACAGCATAGTTGTGAAGTTGTATTCCTTCACCATTCACTAACAAAGTAAACACTGTTTAAACATCGTGGCTCTGCACGGGTAGCATTCAAAATGGGCCGGCAATCAGTGTCACTAGACTCAACCGAAATGCAAAAAAATAACAGTCCAAACACTTCAATTCTAGCGTACCTGTCCGGTGAGCCAGAGATCGGAAGTCTCCTCGTGCCTCTGAAATTCACGTGGACAAAACAGAAAACGCCCATGGGATTGAACACGCGCGGGGAGCAAACAACTTCAGGTGCATTTCTAGTGAGGAAGGCTCTGGCGAGGAGCCCACTCGTGCCCTACCTGGAGACAGGATCCAACGGCGACGTCGCACACGGTGAGGAAGGACACGTTCTGAGGCCTGGTGAGCCAGCGCACCGCCGCGTGCGTGCTGCTGATCCATGTCACCATGACCACGTAGTATTCCCTGTGCCAACGGGACACAAACCCTCAGGGCAGTGCCACGCATGTGTGCCACGTCTGGGCCATTTCAATCGTACCGCTACTCCGACCGGTGAGGGCGTACATTTAAAATGGCACTATTAAAAGTGTACCGAGAGGGTGCATATACGCACGTTCAACGGGGGGGGCATACTAGTTCTAAGGGTTAATGAAGAAGGGGCACTGGGAAATGCCCTGTGGAATCAATCAATTACAAGCAGAGATTAAAGGCAGACGAAAGGATTTACGTCTCACCTTCCCCTGAAGCTCTCAGGCGGAAGCAGCTCCTGGGTGTGAGTGGGGCCATACAGGTTGACCACCAACAGTCTGACTGCGGGGTTGGACTGGCCAGCCTGTCGGCAGAGACAGAGTTGATAAGCGTTGAGGAAAAACACATAATCCGTTCCATTTTAATCTCGGGCACATGGACAACCAAAGGAGCGAACGAAACCAAAACAAAGGGTAAGATGTTCAACAAATCGTTATTACCTGCAATAACCACATATTTTAAAATGCATGTATGGGGCTTCATATTTTGGCCCAAAACTCATTTCAGTTTCAGGATTTCCCTATTTCTGACAACACGAATGCGTGAGCTATCAGAGCACAACCTATGACCGGTATTCCCCACCACCTCATGGGTGAACGGTACCCTCAGACGTGTACGGTATTACAGTACCGAATGGAGATTTCTGACAAATACACCTTTAATAAAGTGTATAAAATAGATATGCGATGATAATAGAGCCTAGATAGACTAGGTCACGGTTTATTGGCCGAGTTTCCTTTTGCGATGTTGTCCGTGAAACATGAGCAACGAGGAAAGACGTATGACAGACCGATGCAGTACGGCGCACGGTCTTGAGTACACCACCATCCCACCGTCTTGTATTCTTGGCAGTCGGTCCATTACCTTTGGGTACGGATATTCCTGGGATCTGGGGTATGAGCTGCCGGTGAATTGGGGCAAGAACATGTTGGGCACCAGCGTGTCGTTGATCATGAGAAAGGCCAGCCTCTCACCGTCAGGAGACCACCAGTGAGAGATGTGCGACCGCAGGATCTCCTCTAAGAACACAATGGTCAAACAGACGTCCGTTACACAAGTGCACTTCAAAATGTCCTTCCCGTCGAGTCCTAGGGGTTTTCTGATAATATACACTGCTACAGCTGAGTTATCGTCCAATTTAAATATATGCACTATATAATTGAGTCTAAAAAGCATGAACGTTAGGTACTATTCAAGCACTTGAATGCCAACAAAAATGCTAATAACCGTAACACTAAATACATTTCCGTAACTGTCCGGCAAAAATCTAACATTTAAAAGTCAATATTCAGTTAATTCAAGATTTGTCCCATGATCCTGTTTGTGGCCAAAGGCCGGAATAAAAATGTTAACAAATTATCATATAAAAAAAAAAAAACTTAAAACCTCTATCTTAGGTAACCTCAAAAAAGGACATCTGAATGCTCGGTTTGAACTGGGCTAACCAGCAGCCTACAGGAGTATTAGCTTTATTAGCAAAGTTCTTCTTACATGAATATCAGCTTTTTAAAAATGCTGTCTGGAATGTTTATGAATAATAAACCTACAAAGAAAATACATAAAAAGATATATATATTGTACTCTTTTTGAATGTAATTAGAGGTTTTGTTTTAAAGATATTTGGAAACCGTATTTGGTTACTTTAAATGTAATTTCTTTAATTCGTTTTTGTTCATAAATGTAAAACTAATGTAAAAGGTTACAGAAGATTAGTTCTATTTAAAGTAGATTTGTCCTTGACATTATTTAAGTTGTAATTTGATTGTGATGTATATTGTACTAGTATGTATGATGTGATATGGAGTAATCAATTAATAAAAAATCTTGAAAGAAATAGTCCAGCCAATCCCTGAAAATAGAATAATGCATGAGTCATGGTCCAATCATGACAAGAGAATTATCTGAGAGCGGTTGTAACAAAATAATGACTTTCCTCTATTTAATTAACGTTGCTCTGAATTCTGAGTAAGTTCTCATTTATTCAATTATAATTAGTAATATTAGCAGTAATTTTGAATTTTTATCCCATATTTTACTGAATGCGAGGAAAAGCTGTTTAACTCAACTGTGATAGTGAGGAATTCCTTAGTGGCTGAACATTTTTTTTTTTCCCCGGCATACCTTTCTCGAATTTGTGTCCTTGGGTACGCCTTGAACCTGAAAATTGGCATTCAGACAAACCTTCATATAGCCAGTCAGCGATTCCATTAAATATCACTCTCTCCTCCCCCGAAGAAGTAATCCTAAGAGAATTGCTTCGCACATCCGATTGGTAATAGATGTTGTTTTCAAAGATGTAGATCTAAAACGAGAAGGAGTGAAGAGAATTGTAATTCTCCGTTGCAGTGTTGCTATAACCCTGTACCGCAACAACAGCCAGCCACTGATTCTCATCATTATCCTGCTACATTAAAGCGCTGGTTCCTTGCATTGGGAAACGCGGCCGTGACTTTGTTTGAAATACATTTCTGCCGTTTACGATCCATTTACATGTCAGGAAATTGTGCTCTGTAATAGGCAGTTACGTTTATTATATTTCACTAAACAAACTATATATATATATATATATATATATATATAAAAATATTCAGGCAGTTCCTTATGCAATTTCAAACATGCACTAGTATACCCTTTTAGGCTTCATTATCCTGCCAGATGTTTGGCCGGACAAATATCACATGCTGAGAATGATCTGTAACTAATCAAACTTCGAGCAGAGTAACGGAAGCACAAATAGTTTATGTGACAGCAGCTGGTCTGACAAAACCATCTTTTTTGCCAGTTTGCTGTTGGATAATTGTGATAATTGCACTGGGGTCTGTACGCTCATCTGTCACATCTACCCCCGCTGTCAGACCAGTCTCCTGATGTGTACCACATGATGCCTCTCACTTCTTCGCAAACAACTCGCCCTCATCCGAAATATAGATACGCCCTACGCATACGCCCTACGCCCTACGCATACGCCCTACGCATACGCCCTACGATTGCCACATAGAACATGGTTTTCGTGAGCCAAACGCGTACGTAACGCTCGTGTGACGAAGCCCCAACGACCTTCTGAGAGGCCCCGCCCTGCGGTTTGGATTGGTTGAGCGAGGAGGAAGTAGAGACGAGGCAAGACTCACCAGCTGCTGTCCCTGTACGCCCCAGGACGCATGCTGCAACACTGCATTCTGGACCTCGGGAGGGTTCAGTTCCCACACCTCCCTGGCACACACACACCCAGCAAGACGTTAGAAAACAACATATGTTGCTGAATGCTAGACCCCACAGATGATGTACAATTCCCTGGGTTGCTCGGCTCCGAGAAGATGGGGGGGCATGCAAGTGTAAGCCTCAGTTCAGCAGATCGGGACGATTCGGTCTCTTACCTTGTGTGAATGTTGTAAACAATGTAAGATGCTGTACATGAATGCCTATACACCTGAAATAGAAAAACCACGTACAATGAATGCGCTAACAGAAGGCCAAAAAAAAAAAAGCAGATACCAACATGAAAGGGAATCAATCCAGGAAAAAGGAGCCCGCTTTGAGCTCAGGGGCTCAAGCGGAGGGGTAATCATGGCACGGACATTTGTGGGAAACCTCCTTTGACGCATAATGCAGTGACACAACCAAAACCCAGTTGTGTCACTGCATTGTAGAGCAACCGATGACGCAATACCTTGAAAACCTTGCATCCATTGATCCAGAGAGAAATCAATAGGAATCATTGGTTTGGGACATAAAACGTAGAGTGCATTAAGGATTACTGGATGCTCGACACAAAAATACATGAACAGAAAGAAAAGCATTTAAAAGGAATGTGAGCACACCTGATGTAGCGTGAGCCCAAGTAGTGTAATCAGAGTTCCTGATTCATGGCCAGAGACGAAGCACAATGCTTTCTCCTCCTAGGGCTACCTCCAGCGCTTGGAGGTCATTTATCAAACTCATGAAATACATTCGCAAGCAGAAGATAATGTTTCTACAAACAATGAAGACCCAACATACCTGTTTAACGTCATAAGCAAATAGGACGTATTTCATGTCTGGAGATAGAGAATATTTTGCTACCTTGAAAGCCACCTAGGACAGAAAAGTTAGAAATGAATAGAAACGAGTAGTCAGAGCTGGAAATAATACCCTAAATACAGGTCTGAACCTGTGTAGCATTCTTTTTTTATCCACCAAAGTAACATATCAGTGTGGTCAAAGATATGGTAGATTAGTTGCGGTTACATTTTACCTATAGTGAGGCCTGCATTTGAGATGACCTGCTTGTTTGCCGTGAACAGGGTCAGTGTTTGTCTTTACATTCTAACTAACCAGTCTTAACTAATCTTTAAATGTTTTACTTCAACTTGGTGACTTAGGGTGCAAGCCATTTCATTGAGTCAACCAATCATATAATTGGGTCACAATTATCACACATGTTACAGGAAGGACATTATGATAACGCGCTAGCCGTTGTAATTTGCAACATGGCACTGTTATGACAACTGACTGGGCAGCTGAGCTTGGAGAGCTGGACTCGTAGCTGACAAGCTACTTACAAACGTGGTGTTTCTCAGGATGATGTCGGTTTCGTTTAAAGCAAAGTTGAACTTTATGACGTGGCCATCTCTGTTCCTGTACAAAACCTCTGAATCTGTGAAACAACACAAGAAAAAGGCATTGTCTCTCCTGGGATACAAGCACACACTGTTGATCTGCAGTCAGCCGACTCTGCAGCCACAGTAAGGTGGCCACGTGTACTGCATTTCTACAATCAGTATCAGATTTAGGATGATGGGTCCTAAGCCTTTGAGATGCTAAAATGTGAAACCAAATGCAGCTACATAATCAGTTTGTAAGCGCAATAGGGGGGGGGGGGGTGTAATGTATTTCCAATTTACCATGGTTAAGCATGACCGTCTTCAGGCACTCTGTGACTTGTTGTGTCTAAAAACAACCTTTAGCTGTGGACATATGCCACACCCCCTGTTATATTATTGCTTATTTATACTATTTTACTGAATTCTTCAAATTAAAATAATACCAATGAAATAACCATGGAGTTACAAGGAAAATGGGATGCAAGAACTGTAGCTTACGAGCTTGTGAGTTGACCTGTATACTCACTCGGAAGATCTGACTGAAATATGCCAAATGTGGGTTCCTAAACGTGGATGATGGTAACTCTCTCTACTGCATTTAATTGATCCATAGGGAGGTTTATGATGAGGGGGGGACATGAGATGCTACATGCTTCACTAATCCAATATAATTGGATTGTTTAAATGACACCTCGACTTGTACAATGAAATGGTAATCAGTTAAACTAGTGGGCTGTTCCTGCAACTGCTTAAAGTATAGCGGTTGTGGAACCAAAAAGAGACAGCTTAGCTCCTGTGAAAATGTGGCCAACTACACACCAGTTAGCATATCCCTCCTTTCTGGAGGACTAACCAGGACATGGACCTAGCCTGGTCAAAAGACATTTTCTAGCCGGAGGTCATGTGACTCAATCTCGGTCTCCCAGAAGTAAAAAAAGATAGCGAAAGCTTGCCACTACAAGAGATAATGTGACTCTATAACCTTTAAATGGCCTTTCGCTAAGCCACTGCTGTCTCTGCCCCTGTTAATCATTCAGCAATATACTACATTTATTCAGTTAATTAAAATTATTCCGGCGTCCTTAAGGCAAGCCAATTATAGCCTTTTGCACGTGACATGCACATTCTATGCAGACCTTTATCAGGTGAACAAGGCAGTTTTGGTCTTGTCTGGCTCAGTTGTTAGAATAGTATGGCACTAGCAACGTCAGAATAGTAGGTTAGATTTCCTCTGGGGCCTCTCGCACCAATATGTGTGCACTCTGGGTAAAAGTATCTGCTAAAAATGTCTCCCAAACCGAGATACTCCCGTGGTATTAATAATAAAAAGAAATACTCTATCACTAACCAAAACATCTTTAATATATTAGGCGCAGGGTATGTAGTGTATACACACAGACACATACGGAGGAACATATTAATATTAACAAGGAAGGTTATGGAAATGGAGATATAAATGGTGATATTCATGATAAGGCTTGACACGTGTATAGACAAGTCAATAGAATATATACAACGACTTTGTAGGTGCATTATTTAAAATGAATCACTGCATATATCCCCTGTTGACAGACCCAGCAAGGCTTACACTCTAATGTCTGCCATTCTAGATAAATATACACGTGTTGTTGGATGTATTGCAAATGGCCAATGACGTCCTATTCCACTAATGAGGTAAAACTAATGAGAACGTTTTCTGCTCACATTTCAGAGGCCGTCTCGGGTATGAACTTTGCATCCACTTCAGTGATGAAAACAAAAGGAGACGTGTTCTGACTAAGATGTGCTTGAAAAATTGTGGGGTTCTTATAATGTACAGTACATTAGTCACACATACCGCATGTCCTACTGGAAAGAGCAAATATTGATCATCCTTCCTCGGGTTTTATACAACACATTATCCCACACACACAAACGCAGGTCAACCCGTTTCCATTGTTAGACTGATTTTTTTATATTAAATTAGCTGGCAAAAGCCTACCTCAAGCCATATCTATATAACGTGTGTGAGGGGTGCAAAATTCCGCGGTCACTCAAATCTTGCTGGAATGACAGCATTTATTCAGCCCAGGCCAGGCCTCCATACTTCTGTGTGGGTTGTTTGTTCTTATAAGACTATGGCAATGGGACCCAACACACTCCGGTAATGGCTTAAATGCCGTCAGTGGAATACATTATCTGTCCATTGCATCAAATTCTCAGAAGCTGGGATACTCTGGGATGTAAAGTGAAACTAGCAAAACAAAACAAAAATGAACCAGATGTTTGGGGCTTAGCTTTAGTGAAACACATCAATTCTGGTCTTTATTTTGACAGTTGATTTAACAAAAGCTCCATATCAATGAATCAAGCTCTTAATCCACCCTGATGGTTCAACACGACCATAGACTCTCATTATCTTGGAATGGCGCTCTGTCCTCATCTTAAGGAAAGGGTAAAGTGACCTATTTTAAAAGGGATTACATTTAATATTTTAATGTTAGTAATATAGTAGACCCTGTCATAAAAAACCTGAAGCACAGTAAAAACTTCACAATTTAAACTTCTGCTTCTCCAAACTGGAAGTTAGCTGAATTACAGCAACACCAGTTGGTATTCCAAGAACCCTCGCCTTATAGCACGCTTGCTACAATCACATTTCAAAGAGAACTTTCAAAAGCTAGATTCAGATCTTTTAAAAACATAGAAATGCGATTTAGACGAGTGCAGACAGGGTGCATTTGGTGCTTATTTTCTCTTGTGAACAGCTGAATGCACTGAGTGTTAGCGGAAAGGAAATGACTGTGACATTTCACTCTGCCATGTCTTCTTTTGGTCAGAGGAGGAGAAAGCTTTTGCATTTAACACACCCCCTGGCGCCTTTTACATTTGAACCACAGACATTCTGCATGGCGTTGATAAATAAATGCTCACTATCATTCCACTATTACAAAGTGAATATTCAACAACATGCTCGGATGCCATAGCAGTCCCGACATCACACACAACCGAATATGACTGCCGCTAGCATGTCTGCTAACAGTTCTGAGGGGAAATGTATAACATGTAAAATCGGTGGCCGTTGAGGAGAAAGGTTGAGGACCGCTGGATGAATGTCTCTTAAAGTGGGAGGAATTGAGGTCCCGAAGCAGACGAGTGGATGAGCGATATGCCATGATCCACCACAGAAGGAAATGTGTAAAACCTCAGGGGGGCATAATAGTTAATGTAGTACATCAGGTGGGCACAGTGTGCGTGAAGACATCACACCCAAATCACCATAATGAGAATCAACAGGCGACTGAAAAAGTCATTTGTGTTTTCTACCGTTGGACGGAGAAGCTCTCCACAGGCTTCTTGGCCTCCATTTCGTCCAAAGGCTGGTAACGGGGCGGGCAAGCTGTGGCCAGGAACCACAACCATTGAACAGGAAAACCCAGACGAGCTCCTACAACAGACGCGGCACCAACCCTTCACGAGGTTCCCTCGCACTACTATTGGAGAAGTAGGTTATGGAGCTTTACACACGGGGGCTGGGTGATCTGACCCAATCAGAGGAACAGCGGCTAGATTAAGGGCGTTGCTGGAAAGCCATCTGTTTCTATGGCACGGCTCAGGGGGGGCATGCCTCAGTGCTAATCTCTGAGCAGTCATTGGTTAGAACTAGGCTTTAACGGGGCGTTTGAAAATGTTCTCCTTGTCAGTCAAACAATGAAAAATAACTACATACAGCCATGTCTTTTGGACAAGGTTTGATAGGAATCAATGTGCTTGTTTACACTATGCTACAGTTTGTAAAAACATCTCAAAGATACACCGTGTAATTTTGTCATGTACACTTTGCAGATATCGATAGCTCCAGACACCACTGTTTCAGTGTCACGTGTTCCGATTGTCCAGAAGTATCTGAATGTGACTGTGAGACTTAAAGAAGGCCCTTATAGATGATTCGAAGATTATGCAAATTAAAGATGATAGGAATCACCGCACCGGTTTCGTTTAAAAAGGAGTGTAAAGCGGTTGTCCTAATAGTACTTACCACCAATCCACCGGGCCTGGGGATCGTGAACGGCAAACTCTGGTTTGAACAAGTCCAGCACAGTAAGTCTGGAGCTACCGGCGCCGGGGACCTCCACTGAAATAAAGAACGAATCCGGTTACGCACCAGCCTACAGACATTAGAGTTGATTCCCACACACACAGAAGTCAACAGACAACACTGCACCGGCCGGGAAACCGATTCCCTGCTCGGTCCTTCTGTACCTGGCGTGAGCACGACCACCGACATGGTGATGAGGGAACAGACGGCCACTATGACCAGCAGGGAGATGGCGATCCCCTTGTAGTTCCTCGATTCGGGGCTTACTTGAACAAAGTCCTGGAAAACACAACAGACCACTGAGCGCCATCTACGGCCGGTGTCCTGCAAGTAACCGTCCGGCTGTTACGTACCAGATGGACATCGGACCCAACATCCACATGGTTTTACAGCAGGAATAAGGAACGACGGCACAGGTTCATATGTAATTGTGGGGAAGGGGGGAGGTTATGCGTTTTTGTCACGCGTTGCTGAAATTTCAGATCGTTGGCGGGAGAAATAGTATTTAGTAGCTTTCCGTTTCACAACAACACACGTGTATGCGTGCATCTGGGAAAGGACAAATATAAGTATCTTATTGTTTACCTATGATTCTTAAAATATAATCCCTAATACCATCACGATGCAAGGGAAGCCCCGGCTAGTTTTTGGTTCACTTGAAATGGGACCCGTTTTAGTCTCAAGGCGTTATCCTGGCAATGCTGGGTTCCACAACAAGCTTTCGGAGAATGTCAGAAAGTATAAGCGTAATGTCGGGCAATACTTATGACCTGAACTGAGATCCGTGAGGTGTGAAAATAGGGAAGTGTTAGTAACGACCACCGAGCCTTTCTATGACAGAATGTAGGGGACATCGAGAGGACAGAGCTGAGCTCAGAATGGTGTAGACAAAAACTATTGATGGCTCTCAAGTAGCTATATTCAGAGAGGTCACACCCTTCCCTTTGACCTTAAAATGGCTCCATCTCCCAACCACTGAGTTAAAGATACATAGCTTCTGTATATAAACTGTATGTATATACACAGGATATTGGTTAGGCATACTGTACCAGTCCAAATTTTGGACACAACTCATCGACACTCATTCAAGGGTATTTCTTGATTTCTTCAATATTATTCCACGATTTTCCACATTGTTGAATAATATTGAAGACATCTCAACTATGAAATAACACATTGGAGTCATGGAGTAACCAAAAAGTGTTAAACCAATCAAAATAGTTATTATATTTGCCTCAATTACAGCTTTGCACACTCTTTGCTTTCTCTCAACCAGCTTCATGAGAAAACCTTTTAACATCAAAATCCACTCAACTTCAACGTCACAAAACACTTTCCTCACAGACTCGTCAATAGAGAAAAAAATCTGAACATATCAATAGAGGATAAAGGATGCAAGTCACCAGTGTAAAGCCAGGCAATAGTTTGTAAGGTAATCAACCATAAGGAAACCCAATAACATGAGACCCCGTTGGGCAAACAGTCTCACTAAAAGGTTATGTCCCAGACACCTGTGGTGTCTCATTTATCTATGGATTTGTTGTGCCGGGATGCATGACTCATGAATCTAAACCAATCCATTGGTCTGGCTTACTTTCGCAAAGAAACCAGATACTGTAAATTAAGGAGAACACTGTATTCACCAGGAAAGGACCCTTACAGGCCCCATTTTTTTATTACACTTTGGACTGCCGTAAACAAAATAAATGAAAAGACCATTACAGTGTGGAAGATTAGAAACCAACGCCCATATACGAATACAGCGCTTTACTCTCGGAAAATGGACTGCTCACGCCTCGTCAAGGCCGCCCAGAACCCCCTCTCCCTGACACCGCACCCCGACCCCAGAACCTCCTTGGTGGTGGACCACGAGGCCACATGTCACAGCCAGCCCCCAAATAATCTGTTCAATGGGTCCCACTTGACGCTTGGTCTCGGCTAAATGGTTCGGGGACGCGATGACGCGGAGGAAGTACGCGCCAACATAGTACGAAATACAAATAGAACATCGGCGTGTTCCATCAAACCAAAAAAGGGTTGCCCCACCCCCTTACATTTCAGAACCTGTGGAACATTGATGTATTGATTCACACGGGTATTTTGGGCTCAGCGCTGAGCCGCGAGCATGCAGAACACCCACAACTCCCAACTGGGCGGCTTTCAGAGGAACCTGAATTATTCATTATATAGTACTCTCTCCCCTCCTCGTTTATTGTGTCCAGGCCATTGAAAAGAGAGCCGTGCACACACCCACACGCATACACAGGCACTCGCAAACAGACACACAGACACACACACATAAATAGTCACACACATCATCCTTGTGAGGACCAGGAGAGCAACAATCCTAACCCCCTAACAAAAATTCTTCAAAACCTAATCCTCACCCTAATCCTAAATCTAAACCTTTTCATAACCTCAATCACTAAACATTTATGGCTATACTTAACCTAGCACAAAAGCAACACCCATTAGGCTTAAACAGCATTTGTCCTATTTGTAAACAGCTAACATTTGCTGTTTCCACATATATAGTTAGACCAGGAACACACGTGTTGCTGATAAATCTCAGAAAATATATGACTTTCTCTCTAACCGGATTAGTTTAGCATCCAGTCAGTTTGGCCGTAGCCATTACCAGGCTGGAAAGACAGTCATAATCTTGTCCATTTAACTAGCTTCTCTCCCCGGGGAACACCTTTATTAGTTATGATGCTATTTTTACAGCCCTTTATAGACCGGGCCAAAAGTGCAATCATAAAATGTGTGCACATCTCGTAGAACCACAAATATTCTTCCACAACAAGCTTTCCCAAAGTAAGAATTCAAGACGATCTGAAGGTGAGTGTTTGTTCACAGACAACAGCACAGACGGGTGATGACTTAGCAGATCTCTCACGCACACACACATAAACGCTCTATACTGTCCTTAGTCCAAAAAAACACAGAGAAATTACTCTTAAAGTCTCTCATCCTTCTTACCTAGTCAACTGAGCATTAACAGTACAGCACGGGTCCCTAAGCATTTGGAAAATGTCCCTCATTAATTCTGCACACCTGTTTAAACAACAAGAATAAAACGTAACTCGTAGAATTAATGTGTTCACCCTTGCAAAATATTAAAGTAAATGTGTACACAGTATGCGAGCAGAAATATGAATATTTTTTTGGGGTAACTATGTAGACTAGATGCAACAGTCAGTTATTCCTTTAATGGTTAATACAAATGGTTTATAGGTTAACATTAGTGTGTCACGGATTCAGGGATTTTAAACACTAAATTTGTATTGTAAATTCTATGAGCATTTCAAGATGGAGATAAAGTTAATAGTTTGGACAAAAATAAATAAGGTTAATTGTAGTTACCCAGATTGCCCCGCCATTGGTAGCTGATTCGGTGGGTTTGTAAACAAGGCCTAACTGAAACTACGTTTCTGCATTAAACCCAACCCCTACGCGCCTCCCGTGAAGAGAAATTCTAGTGTACAGCATTGCTCAGGAAATAGTATGTTAGTTTTCTCCTTGATGGCTCAGGAATTGGAGCAACAAATAGTTTGAAGGTCAGATGCTCAGAGCACTAGGCCCCTTGCCAACCATGAAGTGGGGTCTACATTTGTTCATGGGGGAATACAGGAAGTGCCACCGAAGCTACGTATGAGCCACTGAAGCTATATATGAAGCATTGAAACTATGGATGGAAACTTTGGACGAGCCACTAAATCCATAGATCAGCCATTGAAGCGGTGGATGGGTCACTGAAGCTTTGGATGAAGTGGCCATGATTCGACTGAGCCATTCCATTGGGGTTATTTAACGTCCCATGGAGTCTGAAGAGTATTAGTTCATCCATCACAATAAAAGAGGAGGTCCAAGGTCCCCAGTGTTTTGTGCAAACCACTTTATAAGAGCTTACTCAAACACCCAGCTTTAATAAAAAATACAAGTTAGAACATAACACCAAATCAAATAGAAGAGCAGAAATGTTCCAACATTATAAACACTTTCGTGTTGAGGCGGAGATGTGAATCCAAGATATGAATTATTCATGGTGGACAAACTAGCATTAAAGCCTAAGCCAGTAGCAAAGGGGAACTTGCCAAGCACAAAATAATTCCCTCAAATATTGATATTGGGTTGTGTCGACAACCATATATCGGTCATTAATACACACAAAACAAGAAGTGGTGGATTTTCCATAGACTCCCCTTTTTCGGTGACTGAATTTGGAACTACGCATCTCATATCGACGAACCACCAACCAGTCCACCATCGGTAAATCGCCGGAAGACATGGGCCACCTCCTATGCGAAGCGGTAGCAGTACAAGGAGCAGATAGATGATCAAAGGTATCAGAGGAGAGCAAGAATGTGTTGCACCTGGCTGAGGACAAAGGAGGCTGCCGTCTGCTGAGCTTATCAAGGGAACGCTCACATCGTCCAAGCCATGAATTCATAAACCTGGCCCTTCCTCTGCCTTTATACCTCGCTCTTCCGCTCACACAACACCACCGTTGAGTTCTGAATGTCCGGTGTGTTCGATCTGTCCGGAGTACTCATTAACTTCCCCTGGGGCAATCCACCCAAAAGCCCGGGTGGCAAGTATTTGGCCACCTTACCATGCCCTCCAGTCTCGTCTTTTAACCAATGGCAGTCCACGTGGTTGTAAACATGTCAAGCTTCAGTTGCCCACAATGCACCGGGATCACTGCCTTCACCGCGTTGGCTAAGCGTCTGTGAGAATAAATAGCAAGAGATATGTCGTTTCCCTTCATGCAAGTAGTTAACTTGACCTTGATCAGGTCTTCACTTAAACGATCTCAATTGCCTTTCACGTTCATGTCATGAATGCAAATTTCACATTAATCACATTCATGTCATGAATGTGGATGAACTGAACAATTAGAGAGGACTTGCTCACGATTGTATAAGAACTGACCCCATCGCCGTCATCTCCCGCCCAACTGGCCAGGCACCATCCAGGTTTGGTGGTTTAGTATTCGGATAAGGTTGCCATGCCTGGTAGCGCGCTGGAGCTAAAAATCACTGCTATTCACGTCCGCTAGTTCCCTCTACTTCTTGATTGCTGTGTCTGCCTATGTTGTTTGGAAATAAAAATGTTTTCGGTACATGTGTCTCCCACCGTTCACCCACCTAAGGGCCCCGGATGTACCAACATATTCAAACCCACACCTCGTCTTCACTTGCCCCGCAGGCAGTCTGTAACTTCAATCGATACTAGGTTTAGTGGCGCTGGGAGTGACTTGCTCGCGGCGCTAGTCCTACTCAAGACATCGGACCAATGTTAGCATTTTCTGTGCATCATGATTATATTATCGGTAAGTGAATATTTATTTAATATTTGAATATGATGTGCGAAAATTGTAACTAATCAGTCCGAATAATAACTACGAGGTGTTGCAACTGAGAATAAACCAAAGCATAGATGGTCAACCAATGTTGATTTTTGGCTGACAATAGAAAAGTTCAGCATTCAAAGGTTGCAAGGTTCGGATGAAATTTGAAATGATAGCAAAAAAAACCTTTACCGAATTCTGAACTGCATTGACCACTTGCATACTTTCCTTAAATACGAACTGTATTCTAACACATGGTCAGGGTTGTGCTATTAAACCGAACACAACAATAACACATGCTATTCGAATATTGTGTCTAACATTTTATTTCGCTTTAAAAGTGAAATAAACCCAAAATCCGACTGTTTACCATTTGTTCTTTGGCTGTTTTTGTAAACACATAGAAAGACAGCCACCTTTTTTATTTTCAGAGTGTGTGAAGAAAGGTTATGATCTAATCGATAAACGACTTAAAACAAATATTACCAACTGTCCATTTTGACTAATATGGTGTGCCCAGTGGTCAATACAATATGCGTCATTGAGGAGAACTTCTATGTTTGGTAGGCAAGAGTAACAAACACGGAGTATTCATCTCGTTAAAAGTATGCACCTGTCTATCCGAAGAGATACATTCCTCTCACGTCGTTTCAACCAAAACGGATCCGTGGTATTATGGCATGGGTTATGTTATGTATGATGACGGATCTGTTGAATCAACCACGCAGATGACACCGAATCCTCGCCCCAGAAAAAGCGCTTGTCCATATCTAGACGAACACAATACCTCAATCCAAATCAGCATCCGCTTGTCACCTTACCTCCTCTCCTTCCTTTGAAGCTGTCATTGTGGAATCTTGATTTTCGGACCTCCTCCGTTAGATAGTCTCAACTACGTGAGGGATGTACGGACAGACCTTTCGGAGTAGCTGCTGAATGTCGAGGTTCTTGACGCACAACACAGGCGCCAGCCTGGCAATTGTGAAATGTTTAACCCAAGTCAGGCATGCGGTATCACGGTTTCTATAAATCTATCTTACCGGTCGCCTATAGCCTATAGGTTCAAGCTTGCATTCCAAAGAACCGAGGATATGGACAAAGTATTAAAACAATTGAATATACCCTCTGTCTCACAAGCACAGGGAAAATAATCTTTCGAGAAAGTCGCGGATTTGTGTTGCTGTAAATCGTCCACGACAACGAGTAGAAATATCCCCTCGCAGAAAAAAAGACAATCTGAAAAGGGGGCGGAGAATTATACACTTCTCGTTCATTAGTTTTCAGAGTTCTGGATACAAATGCTGACGAGGGCTGTGTTATATCAACAGTTTTTAACATACTCCGATTTAGTGTGAGCTTAAGTAAATCAATCGCACTGTCCGTGGTACTGAAGTTGCAATCATAAGCCAGTGCTCTGTAAGGGTGGAAAGTATATACTAAAATAAAATACGAAATACAACAGAAGGAAATATTACAATTAAAACGAGATCGTTTTTAGCAAAGCAAAGGTGTATTCTTTTTTTGCATACAACGCACATATTATTTAGAGAACAGAAATCTTGATTGAGTCGATCTTGTATCATCCACTTATAGTTTACTTCATTTACGCTAATATGTTCCGAAACACTGAAACTGCAAATGTCAATATTCGTAATTAACGGTCACTTTAATCAATAGATTACGTTTGAACATTGGGTAATGAGCAACCACTCAACACTGTGGTACCAGATCCTCTCCTAGGGACCCACGAGGGCTTGATTATTAATTGACAAGTTAATTCAGGGGTGGTAAAGTAGCTATGGGATACATCTAACAAACCCTGTCAAAAATTCGGAGAACCACTGCTGAGATGAGGAAGGCAGTCAAAAGAGTAGCCAATGTCATGATGCAATGCTTTGATAAAATGAATCAAACAGCATGAAGCCATTAATTCATCATAACAGCACGTTCATGCCCACTTAATCATGTGTGATCCTTTGTCTTTAAAAGCTTTCCGGCCATTAACCTCAATTGGACAAATCTTCTAAGATCATTTCGAAGTGTTGTAGCCAAGGACCAATAAGGTGTCCAACATTAAAGAAAGTGAAAGGGGCTGTGTGTCTATTTAATATATACCATTTGTGTGTAGGTATGTTTGGGGGGCGATGTGGTAGGGGTGGGGGCTTCAATCTCCAACCTGGACTATTCATAAAGATAACTGCCCTCCTTTATTTGCCACCCCGTCTGGCGATCACAGTTTAAGCATTGCCTCTCAGAATAGCCGTCCGTCCACAGTACTTTGGCGAGACTCTGAGTCACACCTGGGCCAGTGCGTTCTTCACAAGCCTCATTGTTATGTGTTTCAAATGAATCGAGGAACCCATTAACAGTCTTGTGGTGCCAAGGCACGTTACATCAGCGTTGTACTGTAGAGCGGTTGTGGTGCGTGGATGACATTGGCCTGTAGATATAATTCAAGCCGATCTCCCAAACTCTCCTCTTTGAGAAGAAAATGAAAAAGGGTAATGAACAGCCCAGGGATATTTTCTGTTCAGGTATGAATGACACGGAATGAGTAGGAGAAGAGAGAGAGGGAAATCCAAACCTTGGTTTTTCTTCCACACTCCCATTAAATATTTAACCAGAGGAATCAGAGACACGTGTGTTTATGTATGTGTGTGTGTGTGTTCAAATGCTCTTTTTTTCCAACACCAGGAGAACATTTCATACCCTCCAGACTGGAGAGAGTCCTTATCCTGCTGCTCTATTCTAAATGAAGCTCTGGCTACGTGGGGCACCTTCCTCCCTCACCCCCTGGATACGGCAAGACGAAACAAGGCAAACATCCAAGGAATAACACAGTGCAAAGCAATTGCATACCGTATGTACGCACGCATTGCTGTGTGCAATTCCGTCATGATCAGCACATCTCAATTTGACTTTACTCTCATTATGTGCTTTCCACTGTGGCAGTTGATGAATCGGGTTCCCGTTTTGCTCAAGGTGGTTTAACTAAATGTGTTATCCGGTTATTTTTAGCACGGCCTTCACTCCCAGTGGGAGAGAGGTTGATGTAGGGTTTGATGTAGGACTCAAGTCTCCTCTCTGGAACGATTTGTAGGTCATTGGGAACCTCTCACAGGTGACCTCACTAATACACAATCTCTAAGTCAAATTTTACAAAATGCTGTCGTCACTCGGCGTGTTCTATTCATATTGTATTTTGTGTCGACTGTTGTTACATTTGCAGAGAATCCAACACTGTATAATCCTAAATTCCTCTCTTGCCCAGGTAGATAAACCACTCAATGACACTCTCTCGGTCCACAGCTCAGTAATTCAATATTAGCCCGCGAAACCCTCTCAATATGGGTGACAGACTTTGGATGTTTCCCAGATGACACCCTAGGCCTTATTTAGTATATTACGTTTGACTGTCTCCCATGTCAGATCAATGCACAATACAATGTAGGACACTGTTTGGGACACACGAGAGGGGATGCTGAAACAAAAACCTGCACCGTCGCGTCGTGACTTCGACGCAGAAGACGACACCAAGGCGTCGTCCCAGGGGGAGGCCCTTCCGATTCGTCAATCTGGATCACGGCTCCAGATCAGAGTCGTATAACTCAATCACACGCTGAACAGACGAGCAGCGCTCGGCTCCAATTAGCGTCTGCTCCACACTGAACACGTGCCCTCCAGGAGACGTCACCCCTCATGGTCAGAGGGCAAACCGCTGTCCGAAGAGCTACGCTGTCAACGAGTCGGCAGCTATTTGGGGGGGGAAACAGGAGAGAAGCAAGTACAAAAATGGGATGTTGAGCTTGACAGGGTTGCTTGTCAAGTAGCCTGTAGTTACGTCAACTTGCCTTCCCTCTGGATGCTGACTCAGTCCATCGGAGGATACCTGTTGGCCTTTTTACATCAACCCCAAATATATCCCAGCCATGGAGAAGTGGGCTTTTCCTCCAATTCTTCCTTCTCATTCTTATTCCTTCTAATGTGACTCCCGTATGTTCAAATCAGAGAAGTGAAAACAGTTCACATTGGGAGGAGTGAATTCGACTTTGGAACTATTTTCTGCCCATTAGCCTCAAGTGTTAATGGTAATACATAGCTCAGTTGTTTTTCTCCTGAACTGACCTGACAGCAGCAAAACAAGTCATCCAAATATTACAAAAAACACCCCATTATACCAACCAGTATTCAGACCTGTACATACACTCACATTATATTTGCATGTGGTTAGTGAAATATTATTAAAAAAATAATAGAAGAAAATATTCGTGCCTCCACTATTCAGCTGTGCCCATTTATCGGACAAATTAATTAATCAATATTTCCTCGCTAAGCTGGACATCCAATAGGAACATTAATATCACAGCTTTTGTCCGTGCAAACAGTGGAATCTCCAACAAACAGTGGCACCTAAGTTTTCAGCAGCTATATATACACACGTCTATGCATGTCAGTGCGAGAGGAACTATCACTGACACACTGCCCCGACACACTTCTGATTCCACGGGGGCCGTGTGTCTATATTTCTCATGGCACTTTCTCTCCCGGGGTTCCTCGCCAGCCACACACTGGAGTCTTACCCTCCCCATCTCCTCCCCCTCTCCTCCAAATCC
>JACXGK010004938.1:0-35504 GCA_016801125.1 Novumbra hubbsi
TCACAAACAATAAACCACACCGGGTGTGGCTAGAAATGAACCTAAGTAGGCTCCCCAATCAGAGTCAACTGATTGCAGCTGCTCTGACTGGGGAGCCCACAACGGCATAGAGATGGCTAGAGGCCTCTCCATGTGCCATGCCCTGAATGGGAGCCCCAAAGCACAGAGATGGCTAGGGGCCCGCATCCAGGACATGACAATCGCGACTCTTGAGCTGCACACTAAACTATGCAGGTACATTTGTGTCTTTATTGTTGAGAGCAAAACATTTTTCTTTGCAATCAAAAAGCAAAGCAAAGCAAAAAAAAAGAAATTTCATTCAAATATTTTGTAGTTGCGTGCAAAGCTTTATGCATTTTATTCATTTAATCTACATTGTTTTGTATTTGAAAAAAAATATAGCTTTTAAAACTTTTTTTTTTTCGTTTGAAACAATTGTTCTTCATTTGCACTTTTTACCCCACAGCTGTGGGCGGGCTTTAGTGGGAGGTATGTATGATGCTTCTCCATTGGTCATTTTGTAGTGCCAGTTTGGATACATACAACCAATACGGTTAGGGGTCTCTTTCCAACATACTGGATGTCACAACTGACAGGGCTGTCTAGAAGGATTGATGGTAGCATCTTAGTTAAGCACTGCTGAGCTTTCTCCCGTTCAACTTTTACTTAGCTATTAATTTAAAGTACTGAGACGCGGTACAAAAAAGTATGTGGACAAAGTAACGTGGGTCACTTGTCCACATACTTTTGGACTGTAGAGTATACAGTAGTAATAATGTGGTAACTGTAGAGTATACAGTGGTAATAATGTGGTAACTGTAGAGTATACAGTGGTAATAATATGGACTGTAGTGTATACAGTAGTAATAATGTGGACTGTAGTGTGTACAGTAGTGATAATGGGGTAACTGTAGTGTATACAGTAGAAATAATGTGGTAACTGTAGAGTATACAGTAGTAACAATGTGGACTGTAGTGTATACAGTAGTAATAATCTGGTAACTGTAGAGTATACAGTAGTAATAATGTGGTACCTGTAGTGTATACAGTAGTAATAATGTGGAATGTAGTGTATACAGTAGTAATAATGTGGACTGTAGTGTATACAGTAGTAATAATGTGGAAACTGTAGTGTATACAGTAGTAATAATGTGGTAACTGCAGTGTATACAGTAGTAATAATGTGGACTGTAGTGTATACAGTAGTAATAATGTGGTAACTGTAGGGTATACATTAGTAATAATGTGAACTGTAGTGTATACAGTAGTAATAATGTGGTAACTGTAGTGTATACAGTAGTAATAATGTGGACTGTAGTGTATACAGTATTAATAATGTGGACTGTAGTGTATACAGTAGTAATAATGTGGTAACTGTAGTGTATACAGTAGTCATAATGTGGACTGTAGTGTATAGAGTAGTAATAATGTGGCCTGTAGTGTATACAGTAGTAATAATGTGGTAACTGTAGTGTATACAGTAGTAATAATGTGGACTGTAGTGTATAGAGTAGTAATAATGTGGACTGTAGTGTATACAGTAGTAATAATGTGGCCTGTAGTGTATACAGTAGAAATAATGTGGTAACTGTTCAGAGCTTAGGATCTGCATCTGCTTTTGAGGACTTCATGCACCTTTGTAGCCTCACTGAATAAAACAAACGGTGTGTTCGACATTAAAGTGTCAAAACAATACAGCAAAATGGAATGACATTTTATTCGTAAGGGTTGAAGCAAAACCATAGTTAACAATGTCAACTCTCCTGTTCTTTTAGGAAGTCACTGTTAAGTTTTTTTTTAGGAAACCCCCAACGTGTTTTAGGAAACACTTGGAACTGTAGGTTTTCGTCAGTCATAAATAATCTCTTGAAGTGTATAGTTACTGAAATTAGGTCAAATTTGAAAAGGTATGGCGACAAAAACACATTTAGGAGAAGAAAAAAAATATCAATATGCATATAGAAAAGTAATAAATATTTGCAAGCTGCCTAAACTCTGAATGCAGAGCCTTTGTTTGTAAATTAAGGCAGTCTAGCGCATAATATTGTAGAGAACTTAAAACCATTATTGGCTTACTGACCATAGAAAACAAGAGAATGTAGACCAAGACAACATTACCTACTTTGACTGGTTTAGTGACCTACTGGAGTCTGTGATTTATGGTCAATAGTACCCTACTGACACTTGTTTTTATTTATCAAGTTCAATCCATTAGTAATTTTTCCACATTGTTGTTAATGTCTAAAGTACACAATAAGAAATAGTTCTAGTAGTACAATTATACAAGCTAGTTTATTTGAATAAAACACGTCTTTATTAAGATACAGTAAGTGTGTTTAGCTAGAGTGCAGGCAACCACAGGGAGTGAAGCTTTGAAGCACTTCCAAACCCTCTGGAAGAAACGCTTCACTCCATTCTTCTTCTGCTTTCTATAAGCTTCTGTAAGGAAAGAAAAGTGACACAAGCAGAGGAGTTATCGCTTTGGGTTTCTAAGACAACCTGTTTGTTTTCATATTTTCAAACACAGCACACGCTCAAATGTGTGTGTATGTGAACAGTAAGAAAACCTATCCACAAAGTGCAGATCTCATCGCTTTTATCAGAAAACTAAAAACAAACAGAAGCTACAAATTATATGAAATGTAACTTCAGTGTTTTGAGGGAGGGAATACATGTTATGAAAACTTGTGTGACCGATGCTTCTTTCATAATTTCTTTTGTTACACTGCCTGACCAGATGGCGATGCTACATAACTGACTGAAAATGCTAACCTTGCTATATCACCTCCATTTCCTCCAGAACCTATACAGTCTGCCTTGAGAGATTTATGTCCCCACTCTTGAACCCCCCCATGCTTTTCCATCCTTAGCTGTCTGAATTTAGTTCTGAACCAGGGTTTGTCATTGCTATAACTCACCCTGGTGAATGAGGGAATACCTCTGAGGACAATAACTAGGGAGTCAGGGTTTGTCCGCTTCACACCCAGTATCTGCTTGGCGAGCATTCTCTGTGCCTCCTGCACGTTGGCCTGTGGTGGAATGTAAACACCAACCAGAATTAATCAAGCAAACGTGGAGAGTAGAAAGGTCTTTAGTTTATGTAGTAATATTCCAGATCAGGAGAACAGTGCTTTTAAATTACTGTCACATCAGATTACCAGCCAATGTTAGTGTAAAAACAGATACCTCCTCCAGTCGTTTTCCCACCATGAAAAGTTGGAAGCCTGCCAGCTGCAGTGAGTACGATATGAATCCACACAGCCATGTCTCTGTAAAACACATAACTGAAGAAGAGTAAAATTCTCATCCTTTCCTGCCCGTAGCTGAAATTCATCCTGTTCGTTGCACAGCGAACGCACATTGGAGAGAATTATTCCAGGTAATGCTTGCGTAGTCGAACAAGCGCACCGGCACGTTTAACTGCATGAACAAAGGTAAGGGCACCTTTGACTAGAATGTCCAATAATTCCACTGATGTTAGAAGAAAATACGCTGGAGTTGTTCCTCTGATGTTTATGAGCTTATCTCTGGTAAAAGAGTTCCGGGTATCGTAACAGAAAACCAACTTTACAAACAGGAAAAAACAACGTGCACCAAAACACAGAGGCTGCCATCCGCGGGGCCATCACAGGAAAGGCTGCTGGCCACATTCCTGCATTTTGTAGAATAATCTCAGTCCCACAGCGGTGGATGTCACCCATTCACCCGCTCCCTGGGCAATCCCAAGTCCATTAGACTGGCAGAACATCCACACCGGGTCACCTGCTGCCCTCTGATTGGCCGTGACAGTACAAGGGAGAGGGTGAAAGTGATGTCATGGTTATGTCATGGCAATTTGTTACCCCCAGACCACTGAACATCACCTGCAACCTCTCATCCACTGTGCTTGGTGTCAACCTGTTAGACACACACATAGTAAAGGATTTAAGATGGTCCGAATGAAACAGAATACTTTTTTACCACAATAGTGAGATGACATAACAATAAGCCCAGAGGATTAATCGAGAAAATTATGTGATTGCTTCAAGTTATATTTTAAAGACGCATCAGATAAAACCCTCTAAACCGTATTGTATAAATATACAGCATTTAAACACCCCAAGACATGTAGTTCAAGTCTGCAGATACCACAAACTAAAACGTTTCTGAAGAAGAAGTAATGAAAACAATTGGGACTGGATTCTGGAATTGACAGATTTCCTGTTTCAGTTGGGATTGTCACTCAGCATGAGGTACTGATATGTTAGGCTTCTGAAGGATGATGGATGCAGCACTCTGAGTGGCGTCCCACAGGTGCTTAAAGAAAGTCAAACCAAACCAGATCTTATTACAACAGTCACAACATTCTTATTGCTTAATAAAATGAAACTGAAAATATAATAATATTCAGTAAATCAAAAAAAACATAACAGTTGTGAAAACAATATTCACTTTAAGTTTAATATCCTGCTTCTTGTTTCTTGCCCTGCCACCCAAGAAGGAACCTCTGGGCTCCATGAATGTTCATCAGGACCCTTTCCAAAACACAAAGCCAATAATTCAAGGGTCCATGTACAATTAAATATGTTCAGAAAACTGAGTCCCACTTTTGTTGATAAGAATGTAGCATGGAATAAACAGAAGGCCATGACACTTCTTCCACCTCTCATTGAGGACATTGACCGCCATGGTCAAAGGATAGGAAAGCCCTCCCCTGTGTGCCACACAAGAACACAAAAGAAGCCTGAAAAGCTTCTTTCCTGAATAATGTTCAATTCGGTGTCAAATGCGTAGCTGACTAGCAGCTAATGTATTTTACAACTAACCAAAAAGTTTTGCAATTGAATTTATAAGCCGTCAATTTAGATAATCTGTTAAACAGTCATTGAGCTAGATCAAATTGGTCACTGCATCTCCTCAATATTAAATTCAAGAAAATATATTTTGGATTGTAAAATATATTTTGGATTGTGTGGATTTCCCATTGTCATAGCAGTTACAGGGTGTGTGCAGGCTTTTTTATTCCTGCCAAACACATCTGACGCTAACACATCAAAATAAACTGATAAATGCATTATTATTAAATAGTTTAAAGATATTTCCTCAAAAATACCTGCAGAGAGCAGAAGAGTCTTAAAGAGATTAGAAGTTCATCATAGGTGAATGACTTAGAAGAGAAAACATTGTACTGGTTCAACAACATTCAGAGACAGTTTGGTAAAGCCTACCCTATATTTGATGCAGTCAAGAACTTGGACATATGATGAATATAGTCACTTCAGGAAAGGGGCGTTCAGTTCTAAAAACAATAACAACAATATATTTGCTAAATCAGGATGATCAGAAGATGTAATTACTATCTCAGTATATTAACAAATTGTTATGCAAAGTGAGTATATACTTAATGATTCTAGTGCTCAGTGATGTCTCCCGGAAACCTTCACAAAACATAAAGCCAACAAGTCTCTATTCTGGGGTCGTGGTACAGTCAAACACGTTCAGTAAATTGCTTTTCTCTTACTTCTGATAAAGTTTGTGGCCCACTGTTGTTTAAGAGAACTTAACATATATATAGGCAGACAGCCATGACACTCCTCTCGTCCTCAGTGAGAACATTGGTCACCGTGTTTACAGGAAAGGAAAGACATCTCTTTATGGTCCCTCTGATCCCATGGGACAGGAGACACTCAGCAGACACCCAAGGACTCAACAGAAGCAGAGGAAAAAAACGCCATCTCTGTATGAGTCTTAAAGAGATGAGAAGTTCATCATAGGTGGGATTCTCCTCAGAGTAGTGGATGACCGAGAAGAGAAAACATTGTACATTGGCTATAACATCATGCAGAGAGGTGGTCATGCAGAGAGGTGGTCATGCAGAGAGGTGGTCATGCAGAGAGGTGGTCATGCAGAGAGGTGGTCATGCAGAGAGGTGGTCATGCAGAGAGGTGGTCATGCAGAGAGGTGGTCATGCAGAGAGGTGGTCTAAGCCTAGATGAAAACAAGAAATTGGACCTTTGTCTAGGTATTGTCATACAAATAACATGTGTGTATAGTCTCTTCAGGAATGGGGAGTTCAGTTCTGAAAACAGTAATAAGAACAATATATTTGTTGAATCTAGATGTAATTATTCTCAGTATATAAACAAAACGTAATTTAAAGTAAATACTTATATTTGATTGATTCTAGCATATTTTCTTATTCTGCATCTTGTTTCTTACCCTGTCAAATAAGATGGGATCTCTGTGCTCAATTATGTCTGTCACGGCTGTTGTGCATGGCGAAACCAAATGCAGACATTGTGGTAAATGAAAGGTGATATAATCCAATAACGAAAACAAACTACACGGACTGTACACGTAAATGAAAGGTGCAATCAGAGTCAACTGAACACAGCTGCTCTGACTGGGGAGCCAACAGCGGCATAGAGAAGGCCAGAGGCCTCTCTAACTGACATGCCCTGACTGCGAGCCCCAAAGCATAGAGTAGGCTAGGGGCTCCCAGCCAGGACATGACAATGTCAATCGGAAACCTTCCCAAAACACAAAACCAATCATTCTCTTATGACTATTCTGTGGCCCTTGTACATGAATGTATTTAACTGCTTTTCTTCTCCTGCTGTTGGCGTTTGTGTCCCACTGATGTCAATGAGATGCTAACATAGAAATAGACAGACCTCCACTCACTTCTCTTACCCCTAATTGAGAACATTGGTCACCGTGTTCACAGGAAGGAAACACCATCTCTGTATGGTCCCTTTGATCCCATGGGTCAGGATGCCAGCAAGACAGCCAATGACTCAACAGAAGCAGAGGAAAGAAACAACATCTCTGTATGGTCCTTCTGATCCCATTGGTCAGGATGCCAGCAAGACAGCAGACATATTTTCTAAAATATGAAACATTCGGGGTCAAATGCATGGCCGACTGTAGCTCCGGAATATGGAGTTCAGGTAACCATGGAAAACCTATTTTGGATTGACTTGAGTGCAAACTGGCCATTATCCCCTTTCCCATTCTTCTAGGCTTGTGTTCCAGCCAAACAGATCCAACACTAACACATCTCAATAGACTGATTCATCATCAATTTCAGGACATTTCCTAATAAATACCTGCTGGTAGCAGCAGAGCTGTAAAAGATGAGGAGTTCATTATAGGTGGTATTCTCATTGGAGCAGTGGATGACCAATAAGAGAAAACTTTGTACTTTGGCTTCAAAATTACACAGAGAAAGGTTGGCAAAGCCTACTCTAGATTTGTTAAAGGAAAGCAGTTGTACCTATGTATTGGTTTTGTAATACAGTAAACATTTGTGTATATAGTATTTTCAGGAAAGTGGGGCAGAATGAATTCGACGGGGAACAGGAATACAGTTCACTTTTTTAATAAACCTTCTAACCTCTCAATTCATTTTTACCGTTCACCCACATGGGAAGTAAAGCTGTTTATTTTTCAAAATCTAAAATAGAAATTACATCTAATAAAAAATACATTGTTTTATTAATTGAATGTAACTAAATTGAGTCTATCCATGTTCAACCCCTACGTGGTAAGCGCATTTTACTACATATTTGTAATATATTTATAAAAATACCATTCAAATAAAATGTTATCAAATAATTGTGGTATGAAATACACGATAGCCCTGGCTTACCTTGTTCTCTCCAGAACTATGTTCAGCCATTTTTAAAGGAATGCAATGCTAGTACGTTTAATTAGATAGAATTACTCATGTAGTCAGAAATGTATCGAGGAATCAATGTCGTTTTCTAAATGGTCAGGTATGGTTTCTGAACAGATTAGAACCATGCAGATTATAAAGCACTTATGACGGATGATTTGCAACACACGGCAGCACTTCCACATTGTGACAGTGTGTGAATTCTTAACTTCATGTCGCCGCATTCTAAATATTTAATTTTTTCTGTATTATCAAATATAGGGGGAAGTATAATTATTTCAATTAAGAAAATCTGGTGTTGGCTTTTTTATTATTATACTACATTCTTGTAGGTTACAACCACGCTCTGTGATTTTGTATTTAATCTTTTACTTTTTACTGTTTGTGAATGACAGTAGTTTGGTCAAACAAACACCGATAGATGAACCAGAACCCGGACACTTGATTGGTTTATAACAATTTCTATTAGCCAGCAACGTTACAATGTCAAAATGATTGTTCTACCCCACAACACGCAGTTTTGCAAGCAGTTTACCGTAAAGCTTGCTATGTGGGCAGTGCTGTATCAGTGCCAGCATTCGGCCTGCTTTTACAAAACCAGCCTAACACTAGCCAGAACCAGCGGTTTAAAAATAACATCATATACTTCTTTAGTAGCTAAGGACATTATTTTAGACATCGGCTGTTCAATAGTTACACTTTTTTCTAGTAGGTTTTTTAGTCCGCCTATTATAGGCGACTTGGGCCTTCTTTTTTTTAGAAAGTGTCTTGGACGTATTGGCTCTCAAAGGGTGTGTTTTGGGTATATGGAGTGTTTGCCGACCCAGGATTACCTCCCAACCCCTTCCATTCCCGGGGTTGGCGCGCAGGGACATGTGTGAGGAGAGCAATGTGACTGGCTCGGTCCTTTCTTCGCACGCTTCCCTCACTTGTCTGGTACGATATCAATTAAAAGATTTAAAGAAAGTCAGGCAAACGTACAGAATGTAGCCTTGTATTTCTTTTCACATGTTCTACAAAATAAGAACGTCAGAGTTCCATACTCCTGTGGTCCTGGGGAGATCCAGTCAGTTCACAACACGACCATGACCCAAAACACATTGCCAACACAACCACGTTTTTCAACGTGTAATGTTCTAGACGGGACAAGTCAAATCTCCTGATTGCAAACCGATTGAACGTGCCACATGCTGAAGATGATGAGGCAAAAAATGTAAAACTCCACAAACCAAACGACATCTCAAAATGGCTGCAGTAAAAGCCTTGGCAAAAGTCTCGTAGTATGATATCAAGAGTTTGGTTTTGTCAATTGGTGGCAGACTGCTGTAATCGCATGCAGGGGATTTGCGAGTTAAAGTTGAATTGTCACGATTGTTATGCTGGCATAAAATGGGTGAATGTAACAGCAAAAGTACTGTTATTTTTAGTTGTTAAAGCATATTTGTGGCAACTGCTAGAAATAAAAGTTGCCCGTCTGTATAGTTTAATTGGGTTACATTCATTCGGTTAGTGCCAGATTTTAGTTTCCGCAATCTTGAGTTATTATCTGCTAAGAAGCATATTTTCTTGGAATATTATTTTTCCTTTATCTTGCATACTCAGCGTTTGGTTCGTTATCCAGTTGTACAAATATACTGTTTATAAAGTAGGTCATGTTAAATCTCTTGGCAAGAAACCCTTTGTATTTTATTTTTCCACAAATGTAACTTCAGGAGTCGATTGCTATTCCACAAGTTTAAGATTAACATAAATCATGCTCAATATTAATGTCTCTGAAATAAATGACAGTGAACAATATAATGGTAAATTATGAAACATTTAAATGTCCAAATGGCCACCAGAAAATTAAGTTTAATTCTACATTACAATGCTTTCCAAGAGTGCAGTGCGTTTAACTAATCTGTCTAGACTCTGCAACATGCAGCATCCGTGTTTCAGAGTGCAGACATATCATTTTAAGGACAAATAAAGAAGTGATGTTAAAAAGAGGAACGCTTTTGTGAAACCCTAGGACGTAATTTTCATTCGAAAGAATAGGGTGGAAACTTATGCGAGGAACATGTTACCTCGCTAGATCAGCAAAACACAACTTTTCTAAAAACACATTTATTTAATCACACAAATCTTTTAGCTGTAGCCATTTATTTTCCTTTATTTTGTGTTACCCCCAAAATGCATTTTTTGTGACGGTACAAAATTGTTGCTCTTCTGGATTGTGATGCGTCGGCAGACAAATCAGTGTGTTGTGCTTATTACCTAGCTCTTGGCGCGATATATACCAGTCACAAATTCCACTAAATCTTCAATGTCCATTTTTTAATGGCAACATTATTCAAATACATTTTCGATTAGTTAATTAAGGGAAATTAGTTAAAATGTAAAATTGAAGATGCATTTACCTTTAAATGATTTATAACCATAGTTCCACCCAGTTCTTACCACTTAAGTCAATTCAGAAATTGTCTTCCCCAAGCTATAACGGGCTTTTGGGAACTCAAAACGACCCCCACGTCCTACAAAGGGAGACTGGCATGTGTCTGCAGTCTGTGGACCCACTAGCCCTCTGCGTCATTTCCTTTTTTAGCCTGTTTAGGATTCGTTCTCGGACGGCCTGTACTGGATTGAGTCTGTCAAAAACAACTGACCTGAAGAAAACAACAAGGTGCTGCTAAGATTAAAAACAGTGTTTGTATACGCATTTATATGTTTTACAGTTTTAATCGTTTCAATTCATATCGCAAATAGCTGCTGCTTTGCAACGTATACATACTAGGAGACTTGGGGATCCCAGACCAAAACACGCCACCGCAGCAAAACAGGCTATACGCAGGTAACGTCGATTTTAACGTTAACTAGCTAGCTACAAAGGGGGAAGCAGGCTAACCTTTCTAGCTGGTCAGCTAGATTGCTAAAAACAACTTGGCTGAGATGTTATAGATATATAGAGGGTGGACCAGTCTAATATACCTTAATAGCTAATTCAGTCCTGACAGGAATCATCGGCTCTGTCCCAGAAGACGCGAGGGTGGGAAGTGAAGCTAACTAACGTAAGATAGCGTACGTCAAAGGTTAGAGTAGTGCTAGATTCGTTTTTCGTTTGTTTACAATATTATCGTTAGCTTACTAACTAGCGAGACTGTTTTGCTAATGGTAGACCGCTAAGATGTTTGCAAGAGTTTCTGCTTGTGCGTCACGTTTCAGTTTCAGATGCGTTTGGAGAGTGACAGGTGTTGTTGTTTTCGGTTCTTGTTTAAACGAAGATAAACAAAGTCACCAAACACATTGCTTGCACGCTGGCTAGGGTTAAATTAAGGTTAGCTAGCTGCTATGATGTTACCAAACTAAGGCGATGATCTTGGACATGGCATTGGTTGTAACGTACATTATCGTTTGGACTGGTTAAAAAAAACAAGGTTACATGTTCTAGCTAGATAATGCATTTTAAGTGACTTACACTTCAACGATCCACATTTGCACCGTTTCATGATAGTCAAGGCAGTAACTAGGTAAATTGTGACTTCGGTTTCTGCTTCAGTTTAAGTGTTTGGTAACGGGACATCAAGTTTTACCCTAGGTTTCTTCAGCTTGTCTTGACTGGTGTCTAGAGTTACACAGATCTGCCTGAAACATGATGTAGCTAGCCTGGCTAACTGTCAGCTTGCCATCTTTTATTACTTTCTGAAAGGTTTGGTTTTAGGTAAGACACATAGCAAGCACATAGCTGGCCAATTTGACTTGTTCTCGGTACAGCCATTGCAACTCTATTTGTCCGAGCTGTGCTGCCGTCTTCTGGGACATTTCACTGTTCAATTACACCTTGCTGCTTAAAGCTTTTTGTTGTTTTTTTGGCCAGAAGTTTTATGCTAAGTAGTATTTTTGTCTGGGAAATCGTATTGAATGTTCAACACTGTTATTTTCTACACATTTTGTTCTTGCAAACAAGTATTTTTCCTCTCACTTTATGATTTGTTTGTCTAGGTGTCGGGGCATTGACACTGAATCCCTCCTGAACAGTCCGACAGTCTCCCAGGCCCCCCTCCCTTTACCCGACCCGTCCCCACCCCTTCCTCCCCACAGCCTTCACATCCATCACTATGAATGAAGTCAACATAGTCAGAGAAGGATGGCTCCACAAACGAGGTGAGGACCTTAAACTCTTTATAATTAAATGTGTGAATGGGCCGGAGAAAACTGATTTAAAAATCCCTGCTCCAAAAAAACAAGGGAATACTTAAATCACTCCATGAAGGAATTATTAAAGATCAAAATCTTCACAATACATTGTGTAATTCGTTGATGTAACAAAGGTCAATGCAAACCAAAATAACCTACTGATTGCGGGCAGGATTCAAACCGAAAATCAAAGTGAACAATTGAAATCATAGGCTATTCCAACTTGTGTGAATTTCATCACGGCAACCCATAATTTAACTCGGTAGTGTGTGTGGCCCCCACGTGCCTGTATGCACTACCCACCGCGACTGGGATGAGATGGCGGATGGTGTCCTGGGGGATCTCCCAGACCTGGATCAGGGCATTATAGAAGTATTTTATATTTTATCTGAAATCTCACACACAATCAATATGTAAGCAATCAAAATGGTGAAACAGTATACTCAATATGTGTACTCAACATTAACAGTATAACAGAATATGTATAATATGTGTGTAAACAAGCCATGGATAAAACTGAGAGATCCTGAGAGATCCTGCGCCACCATTATTTCACAGTCAAGGCCAGAGGGCAGGAGATTAGAAGGTGATGAAACAATGGTGACAAATCAGGGGGAGGCCGGTCTAAGAAATAACATAAATGGATGGCCAGGTGATGTTATGCAAGACCACTGTATAAATGTGTGTGTGTGTCTGAAGGAGTTAAGACGGTTGTTTCTGCAGATCAACTCAGCTTTGTGATTTTCATTAACGTCTAATTTGACTCCACGACCGCCTGAGTTCTTGCATGGTTTTGGGCAGAAGAAGTGTTTTCCACGACAGCATCAGTGAACTTCTGGAGTGTGTGGCGCAACTTGGCTGTTCAGATGCATAACCAGAGGTTCTCAACTGGATTCAGAGGAACGTGTGGGCCCGTCAAGGGCATCAGTGCCTTCGTCTTCCAGGAACTACCTACACACTCTGACCACATGAGGCTGGGCATTGTCCTGCACCAGGAGGAACCCAGGCCCCACTGCACCAGAGTAAGGTCTGATAGTGGGTCTGAGGATTTAATCCCGGTACCTAGCAACAATCAGGGTGTTGTTGGAAGTCTGTGTGCCCCTGCCAGTATATTCCTCCCCAGACCATCACTGACCCACCGCCAAACTGGACATGCTGGATGCTGTTTAAGAAAGCATAACGTTCACCACGGCGCCTCCAGACTCTTTCACGTCTGTCGTTTTCTGGCAAATGGCAATCGCGTTGTGTGGGGCTGGACTGTGAGCACAGGCTGTACTAGAGGACGTGGGGCCCTCATGCCACCCTCATGGAGTCTGTTTCTAACAGTTTGGTCAGAAACAGGCACACCAGTATCCTGCTGGAGGTTTTGTAGGGCCCTGGTAGTGCTCTACCTGTTCCTGCTTGCACAAAGGAGCAGATACCGGTCCTGCTGCTGTGATGATGCACTTCTACGATCCAGTCCAACTCTCCTCATCTAAAGGCTTGTCTCCCGGTATCCCCTCCTTGCTCTGGAAACAGAGCAAACCTTCTTGCGACGACACATGTGGATGTTCATCTGGAGGTACTGGACTGCCTGTGCCACCTGAATAGGCCGCAGGTGCCACCTCATGCTACCAGGACATTAGCAAAACACAAAACTAGAGAAGAATCAGTCAGGAAGGATGAGGAGTGAGCAATTGTCTGTGGCCACAACCTGCAAAACCATTCCCTTTTTAGCGGTTCTCTAGCTGTTGCTTTTCCAGTGCACCTGTGGTTACTTTCATTTGCTCCAAAACAGGCATCCCTAATAACTGAAATACATTCCTGACTTCTTCACCATGAAGCTGATGGATAGAATGCCCAGCTGTCATTAAGACAAAGGATGGCTATTTTGAAGAATTTACCAAACGAAATGTTGACCTTTGATTTGTTTCCAACATTTTTGGTCGTAATGTGTTCATCATTTCTATACAATGTGTGAAATGGTACAATATAAAGTAATACCCTTGAATGAGTAGTTGTCCAAACATTTGACTGGTACTGTACGTGGGGGACATTTTTATTTTTATTATATAAGTGCAAATCCAATCAAACACAATATATACAGTTTTCAACTACTGTTTGACATATACTATATGGTCCTTAAAACACAAACTACATGTTCTATAACATCCTTTTTATGTTATCGCATAACATTCAGGTGTTATTTCCTGATAGTTCATGAGGTATATATTTATGTTAATTCTAATATTATTCCTGGAGTCCCGCAGAGGGCTGGGGGTTGTTCGGAATGGAATGTGGTTGTTCTGTTGGAGTTCATGATGGCTTGGGTGCCTGAGAGCTCAAGGAAGTTCAGTATGCATGTGGTGATTCTGGTTGATTGTCCTGGTTGTGCAAGCAGCACACGATGTGTGGGAATGTTAAAACTGTATTTTATACCAGCACAGAGACTTTAACCACACTTCTGTAGTAGGATGTCCATGGGGCCCAACCTTGCTTGCCATGCATGACAGTGTTCAGGTGGTGTTCACTAAGGCCCACGTCTCTCTGTACAGGTGAGTACATCAAGACTTGGCGACCACGTTACTTCATCCTGAAGAGTGACGGCTCCTTCATCGGCTACAAAGAGAAGCCGGAGTTGTCGGACCAGAGCTTACCCCCTCTCAACAACTTCTCAGTTGGAGGTAAGGGTCGCCATATCAAACAAAATACCATAATATGCAACGCTGTGAATATATGATTAAGTCGTTATGAGTTAGTAAAACATATTATAATACTCCAATTGTGTAATTAGGAATATTTCATACTGATGCATTATTAAGTAAATTATGAGGTACTATGTCATTTTTATAGGTACTTTTTCGACGTTTTATATATTTGTTTTTGCTGGTAGAAAGGGTTTAATATAGCTTTAATAATTTTCATGTGTGGTCTTTAAAGAGATTATGCCTCTAATGTTAATTTAAAATATGACTTGACAAAGTAATTTCATTTCATTTAATAACTGAAGTAAGTATGGGAACATTTACATCGCTGGTTTACTGTATATGTGTCATATTTGTTATCTAACTGTTTTCAAAGTCTGCTACATTTTGGTTTGCTAGAAATCTATCTAGCCTACCAGGTATGAATGTATTTGATCTAGGTAGCCTTTGTGTGAAGCAGGAATATACTGTTGTTTTCAAATAGTAAAGCTTCCAGCAGGCCCTTATTGATAGCTAGCCAGCTAGTTAATATCCGTTTGTGAAGTGTATTCGCTTGCTAGAAAAGATAGCAAACCTGTTGGCTGGGACATAGCTCTTTTTTTGGTGTAGCTTCTTCTAAAGGTAAAGGTTTTCTAGCTACCATCAGTCATATTAGGCCTGACAGTCATGTGAACCGTCAGTCATTCTATGTAATATGCTTCTCATTACCCACTAGATACATTAAGGAAATTGAAAGAGCTGTCAGGATGTGCATGCTGTCCTGTTGCTTTCAGAGGAATGCGCTGGGTAGTTACTGTACATCAACATGCAGCCTGATGGACAGACACTTTGGAGGAAAGAGGCACAGTAGCATAAGTTGAATCATGTTCTCCCATTCCCTTAATCTCTTGCGATCCCTTTGTTTTTACTTCTCAGTAATAAATGTAATTGAATGACAGAACAACTGATTCCTTTTGGCAAGAATTGAAACCAACTTCCAAACTACCCAGCTTTGCAAAACTAGAGCTCTTGTATCTGTGCAAGGCTTTTAGTTTAAACTGTAGTCTGTTGTTTTTGTTACTTTTGTTCGCTGTGTAGAGGGCGCTAGTGAGTTGTGGTCATTTTTCATCTTAATTTACCTTGCCCTTTAACACATTATTACTGCCACTCATCTTCTTTCCTCCCCAGGATATTAAAATTAGATAGTTTTTGGTTTAACAGTGGGTCATAGGAGACCAGTGATTACAAAATGTGTCTGAAGGTCTTGCTGCAATGCAAGTCAGTGAAGAAGACTTCTGAAGATCAGTGTTGAGGGAAACCCAGTCGGTTACTCCGCACTTCTTGACTGACCCCTTAAAACACTTTGCTCTGTTTCTCTTCGTGGTGTGTTTTGTGAAATGACCCTTTACAGCTGTGTTGTACTATTGGTAATTGATTTTAGTGTTTATTTTTTATGTGGTTGTGCCAATTAAGTGATTATGGTGTTCCCCTTGGCTCATAACTCATAATAATAGCTTTCATCTCATGACAATGTCAAGAAGCATTATTCTAGTCATGTTGAATCCATAGATTTCATAGAAATCCTATGAATTCCTTAGAAATTTTTCAGATTTCGAGTTAATGTCTGTCAGTCTGCGGTAAACCCATTATTTCATTTAAAATCCGTTGTGCTGGAGTACAGAGCCAAAACTACAATATTTGTGTCACTATCTAAATGCTTACGGACTGCACTGTAAAAGTTATGACTTTTACAAAAACTCCAGCACACTGACCTAAATGCCATTTATGATTATACATGTAAAATCAACACCATGTATAAGTTAGTAGAAAGTGTCTGGTAATAAAGTATATAATTACCCAGATGCCTCTGGCGCTGGCAGTGTGTGTTCATTCGCTGGAGGCCCCTCCATACATTATATCCACCGTAAATTCAATGAAGGCCTCGGTGTTGCTTTGAGGGTCTTCACCCCCTATAAAACATGACTTTCTTCCCCCCCTCTGGTCCTTCCAGAATGCCAGCTGATGAAGACGGAGCGGCCCAAGCCCAACACATTCGTTATCCGCTGCCTGCAGTGGACCACTGTCATCGAACGGACCTTCCACGTGGATAGCAATGCGGAGAGGTGGGGCGGAGCGATGGAATGGTCCTGGGGGGAAAGGTAGAGGGCGCTAGTGAGTTGTGGTCACTGTAACCGGTGTCTTGGTGTTTCCGTCAGAGAGGAGTGGATACGTGCCATCCAGGCGGTGGCCAATGGGCTGAAGGTGCGAGAGGAGGAGGAGCCCATGGACCTCTTTGGCTCTCCCAGCGACAGCAGCCTGGAGGAGATGGAGGTGGCCACGTCCAAGACCCGCTCCAAAGTGGTCAGTGGTCCTGTTGGTGTAACATGATGGACCGGCTCACAATGAACGTTCTTCCTGTAAATCTTTGTTTGTCCGTGTGTGACTCGTGTTTCGCCTCAGCGCCACTAGCTACCGATGCCTGTTGTGAATGCATTTGGCCAGGCCGAACTACCGAAACAAATATGGTTGAATTTCCTGGATTTCTGTGTTATCAGACGATGAGTGATTTTGACTACCTGAAACTGCTGGGAAAGGGCACGTTCGGCAAGGTGATCCTGGTCAAGGAGAAAGCCACGGGGATGCACTACGCCATGAAAATCCTGCGCAAGGAGGTCATCATTGCTAAGGTAGTAGCCTCACTTATAGCACCTTCGAGGTACAAAAGAAAGTGATTTCTTCATTTTGACGTGCTTGATTCAGTTCCACAATTGATTTCACTTTAAAGTTGGACCTACACTAAATTTGTCATTAGAAACTTGTTATTTGGCTAAATCTCTCTAGTCTTATGTCTTGTATCGGGGGTTGTGCAAACAAAGTAATTAAGGTTGATCCTTAAAAAAAGGCCTTATGCCAGTCCTGGTTGAATCCACTGATGTGGTGGTATATTGGTCATGTACCACACACACCCACGTTGGGATGCTGAATCCACAGATGTGGTGGTATATTGGTCATGTACCACACACACCCACGTTGGGATGCTGAATCCACTGATGTGGTGGTATATTGGTCATGTACCACACACACCCACGTTGGGATGCTGAATCCACTGATGTGGTGGTATATTGGTCATGTACCACACACACCCACGTTGGGATGCTGAATCCACAGATGTGGTGGTATATTGGTCATGTACCACACACACCCACGTTGGGATACTGAAATGCCTCATCTGTTACCTTGCTGTGGTGGTCAAAGCCTGATCTTCTTTGTTTGATTGCTCGTTTAGGACGAGGTGGCTCACACGGTGACGGAGAGCAGAGTTTTGCAGAACACTAGGCATCCTTTCCTCACAGTGAGTCTGCACTTCTTTCCCCCAATAACATGGGCAGGTTCAGAATCCCTACCTCCATCTTATTGATGTAGACATGTGGTAGGAAATTGATTTAGTTGTCTTCGTTTACTCTCACAGACGCTGAAATACGCTTTCCAGACCCATGACCGATTATGTTTTGTGATGGAATACGCCAACGGTGGAGAGGTGGGTATTTCTTTTTCTGCATGGCAGTTTGTAATTTTACATTATTTCAACATGAAATGCTAATTATAAACAATTCAACAAGTCAACATTTTAAGTTCCTTATAGCAAATCTGTGCACCCAGGACCAGAATGAAAAACATTGAACATGTAATTGGTGAAATTACCTTCTTATTCAATGGCCAATAGTACTGTTCGTTGGTGTTTGGCTAGCTCTCTGACATGCTCCGACATGCTCCGACATGCTCCGACATGCTCCGACATGCTCCGACATACTTACACCTGGGAGAGCAGAGGTACGTCAACATGCAACGTGGTGTCTCAGTAAGGTGATGGGCCGGTATGACTCCAGAACAACTTCAGCGTTCCTTGGCTTGCTTTCCAGCAGGCCCAGGAACAGCAATATATGGGTGGATATTCCCTCACGTTGTCTTTGATGATGGTGTTGGAGAGCCCTGTCTAACACGTGGTCCAACATCTCCCAAAGGTGTTCAGTTGGGTTGAGATGTGTTGACTGAGAAGGCCATCACATGTGATTCACATCATTTTCATACTCATCAGACCATTCAGTGACCCCCCCCTGCCCTGTGGATGGAGGCATTTTCAACCGGGAAGAGACACAATAATGAACCCTTCTTTTAAAGTCACTTCAAACCTTTCCTCTTGTCATCTTAATCCAACATGCAGGTCAACTGGGCCTGCTAAACTATTTTTTTTTCATGCCACAGAGCTTGATGGGCTGTTAATTGCTTGATTGTATTGTACAGGAAACCTATATGGACGCATACGCATTCATGTTCCTCAACTCCTTTATTCAATTATATTCCAATTTGTATATTGTAATGTTTTCAGAGTTCATTTCGTAAATGGTCACGTAAACTGCATGAGAATATAATTTCCATTTATTAGGCTGTGTCTTAAGTGTTTATGCAGTCGAGAAATATTAAATTTCCACCCTGTTAACACTTTGCCATCCCCTCCCCTCCAGCTTTTCTTTCATCTGTCTCGAGATCGTGTGTTTACGGAGGACCGGGCTCGTTTCTATGGCGCTGAGATCGTGTCAGCGTTGGAGTACCTTCACTCTAGTGATGTGGTTTATAGGGACTTAAAGGTTGGCGTGATCTTTAGTGTTCAGTATATCCCACTTAACTCTTCAATGCAGAGCATTCACTTACTGAATTTCCTTCTGTCTCTCAAGGAAATTACATTGACATACTGTTTAATAGGTGCAGAAAGCTTCTGGAGCCTTCCACTTCTGTCTTTAGCTTTCCCAGTTTCTCTTGAGTATTTATATTTAATGGGGTGTTTCTGAACAAAGAAACCATTATTGTCCAGGTGTTAATATATAAAAAAGATTCTCTGGTGTACTGAAACATTTGATTTACTCTTATCTTTAGTGTACGTTGTCTGTCTTTATTGTTAGTATACACAGCAAATGACACTGTAAGATAGGGATGCACCAATCCAATACTGTCATTGGAAATGTGTGCAATACTGGCTAAAAACACAGGTTCATGTGTCTATGTAATGAGCTGATACAACGAAACAGATTGTCTTGACAATGTGCCATAAACACTTAAGGTGTTGATGACTGGCAGACTGGAAACATACAGGGTAGATCTGGGCGGTACGGCCCAAAACCTACACCACATATTCACGATTTTGTGATGATACACTATCAATGACGACTGTTTTATGTTTTTTGCTGTGGACATTATAATCTTAAAATATATATATTAAAAAAACTACTTCATGGTTTGTATATTCTGTTTCAGGTTAAAAGTAAATGCAAGAGACCAATAAAACAAACAGTGCAAATAAAAATGCACTGGTCTACAGCACTATAACCACATCCTAAGTGAAATCTACTTTTCTTTCCGAATATGTTTATAGCCAACAATTGTTATTTTCATTATTGAATTATTTAAAGAAAATGTTAATGCAGCATTAAAACCTAATGCAGTATACGTCTAGTTAACTCAACTACAATGATAAATGCAGTCTAGAATTATTTAACACTTGCCATTGGTAGTTACCAACCTTTTACAGCAAGTGTTTCAAGGGTGACAGTAGAGAAGATTATGCCAGCTAGAGAAGTTAGCTGATGCTAGCAATGCCAATGTTTATTGAGAATATACCATATTTTAATTGTGCAATTTCAAATTTTGATATCCATTTAGATTCATAGCTAAATGGCAAGCCCACGTGTTTGGTGCTGTAGGAGATTGTAACACTTACATTTCTGTTTATTTTAAATTCATAAATGGTTTTATTTTTCAATTGGATTACCTTTATTAAATGAATGTACTTTTTGTAAATTAATACTTTTCTTCTTATTTTGTGTTTAGTATGTTTTTTTTTCTGTTTAGTATGTCTTTATGATTCCAGTTTAATACATCTTTATGGTTTCATAAATCATTAGTGTTTAGTATTTAATCTCATTTGGCGTCTTTCCTCAGCTGGAGAATCTAATGCTGGACAATGACGGACACATAAAAATCACGGATTTCGGGCTATGTAAGGAGGGCATTACTGACGGAGCCACGATGAAGACTTTCTGTGGCACCCCGGAGTACCTGGCACCGGAGGTGAGGGTCCGATTCTGGCCACGGCATAAAACAAGCACTACACAGGGTGAGGGTCCGATTCTGGCCTCGCCATCAAATAAGCACTACAAAGTGTGAGGGTCCGATTCTGGCCATGGAATGAAACAAGCACTATACAAATTGAGGGTCTGATTCTGGGCAACGCATACAACTAGCACTACACAGGTTGAGGGTCTGATTCTGGCTACGGCATAAAACAAGCACTACACAGTGGCCATGTGTAGGAGACATCAATAATGATGTTTCCCATTCGGTGCCCTTAATCATATTCACCTCTGTTCACCCCTGTTATCATAATCATATTCACTTTTGCGCCCCCAGTTATCATGATTATATTCACCTTTGCCCTCCCTGTTATTATAATCATATTCACCTCTGCTCCCCCTGTTATAATAATCATATTCACCTCTGCTCCCCCCTGTTATCATAGTCATATTCACCTTTGCTCCCCCCTGTTATCATAATTATATTCACCTCTGCTCCCCCTGTTATCATAATCATATTCACCTTTGCTCCCCCCTGTTATCATAATAATATTCACCTCTGTCCCCCCCTGTTATCATAATCATATTCACCTCTACTCCCCCCTGTTATCATAATCACATTCACCTCTACTCCCCCCTGTTACCATAATCATATTCACCTCTACTCCCCCCTGTTATCATAATCATATTCATCTCTGCTCCCCCCTGTTATCAGTACAAATATGAAAGAACTGCAAACATTAGTATCAGGGTACCAGTACACTAATTAGCTTTCACCTATTGCCTGTTTTGTAACACCACAAATGCTGGACACGAGATGAGTCCCTACTGATCTCACTGTGGTGTCCTTCAGTTACCTCCCATACAATGACCAGAACAATGTTCCCCCCCTCTGTTTCTGCCTGTTCAGGTTCTGGAGGACAATGACTACGGCCGGGCGGTGGACTGGTGGGGTCTGGGGGTGGTCATGTACGAGATGATGTGCGGCCGGCTGCCCTTCTACAACCAGGACCACGAGCGGCTGTTTGAGCTCATCCTCATGGAGGAGATCCGCTTCCCCCGGAACCTGGCGCCCGAGGGCAAGGCGCTGCTCGCCGGTCTGCTCAAAAAGGACCCCAAGCAGAGGCACGCGGAGGGGGTTGGGGGTGTTGAGGGGGACTGGTTCTGGTTCTGTTACGCCATGTGTCTGAGGGGGACAGGTTCTGGTTCTGTTACGCCATGTGTCTGAGGGGGACAGGTTCTGGTTCTGTTACGCCATGTGTCTGAGGGGGACAGGTTCTGTTACGCCACGTGTCTGTTGAGGGGGACGGGTTCTGTTACGCCACGTGTTTGTTGAGGGGGACGGGTTCTGTTACGCCACGTGTCTGTTAAGGGGGACGGGTTCTGTTATGCCACCTCAGGCAATCTGTGTCTTATTATGATAGAATGCACTGGTAAGGAGCAAGCTGGGGGTTCTGATGTTCTGCTGTTCGTTGACAGGTTAGGGGGGGGACCTGATGACGCAAAAGACGTGATGTCCCACAAGTTCTTCAGCTCCATCAACTGGCAGGATGTTGTGGACAGGAAGGTGAGCCACCGGACACTGGCTGCATAGCGGTACTGAATGTGTCCGGCAGCCGGGGAACAGTGGAATTCCAGATAACCTTTTTTGCATATCGGGCCCGTTCCTGTGCGCAGATGTTGCATGCATCAACCAGTGGACGGGGAGGTTTGCTGTCATGTAATGTACCTATTTAGGCGTCTATAGCTCTGGCGTGAAGGCTGGCCTCTGAAGCTAAGGAGGGGTCGGTCCTGACCAGTCCTTGGACAGAAGACCACATGCTGCTGGAAGTGGTGTTGGAGTGGCCAGCAGGGGGCACTGCAGATCCAATGGAAGTAGTCCTAGGAGTATGGGAGTTACCTGGGGGCGTGGTTACATTTATCTTGCACTCGTTATCATTGTAATATGATTAATTATTCATAGTAATCACCAGCTTCTGATTGGCACATTATCCCCTTCTCTTTCCCCATATAGTCAAGAGTGACATACTACAGAAACTAAATGTATACTGTCGGTAAAGGATGTTGCTATGGGTGAACACAACAGCTTAATAACAGCTAAAATGTCATGCATCACATCTTCAATACTCCAAACACTCAATGTGATGGATGAATTATGGAACGCGTGGTAGGAAAGGGCCGTGAGTTCCTCTTCCGGACGGTTGGGACCAATCACTGCTCTTTCCCCCTCCCCCCCAGCTGACCCCGCCCTTCAAGCCCCAGGTGACGTCGGAGACGGACACGCGCTACTTCGACGACGAGTTCACGGCACAGACCATCACGGTCACGCCCCCAGACAAGTGTGAGTGCGTGGGGGCGCTTGTGCCCCCGTGACCGTGGCAACACGCCACCGGGGAACCGCTCTGGCGCTGTGGTGATTTTAACCTGCTGTTTCTCTCCCCATTCCAGACGATAACCTGGACTGCGAGGACCCCAACCAGCCAGCACACTTCCCTCAATTCTCTTACTCCGCCAGCATACGAGAATGACACCATCTCCACCACACACACACGCAGAGGGGCACACACACTGATTCAACATACGCACACGCAGAAACACACACACACACAAAACACACTCACAAACAAAACGCACTTACAAGAAAAAACAGACTGCAGTCTTGAGACGCCACAAAAGACGGTTCTCCGCTCGCAGCGGGGATCTCTAAAGTGCCTGGCTTGCAGCCGTCTCGTCCACCCACACCCTGCCTACACTACGGTCACACACAACTGCCGTCCCATGAACTGCACAGGACCTTAGTACCTCAGGGGGTGGTCGTCATCCACAGCTGCTACGCACAGTGAAATACTTAACCCCACAGGTGGCGCTAAACGCGCTACCTTCTCGAAGCAGGGCCCTGACGGAATTCAGACACAACAATCTCTTTACTCTAGTATTTTGTTCTTGTTCTCTCTGGCGTCGTCATTTGTCATTGTCTTCAGTGAGAAGGCTGTTTCTCACCTTGCTCTCTCTTGCGGTGATTGTTACAGTTCATAACGCTTAATTCAAGTGCCCTTGTCTGGGACATATTGCATCTAAACTCTATCAAGAGTATGGGCCATGGACAAATGTGCATCTCATTTTATTTTCCTTTTGGATCTCGCTGTTACCATTGGTGTTGAATTAGTCCTACTGGCCGATTACGGGTTGGGCAGGAGGCATGTCAGCGTGATGGCGGTGGTGACAATTCTAGTTGTTTCTCTCTCAATGTGTTTTTGGCTGTGTGTGATGGGAGAAAAGGTGGGGAGAACCAAAGCTTAATGTTGAGCGTGTGCGTGTGTGTGTGCGCGTCAGACCTGTGGTTGTGTGTGTTTGTTGGCCTAACGTGTAAGCTTGGCTAACATGGGTCGAATGAATTTGCCACGTCACACTACAAGGGTGTTTATCGACAAAGCTCAAGAACCACAACCTCTGGAATACGAGCCGTGATGCTGGAAAGACGACTACCTTCAACTGTAATCCATTGAAATGAACTAGTATTACGGCGCTGTTTCCGACTGCGATTGTTGTGAACGGAACATTTAAGTGCTACAGAGAAATGAGTGGGATTTGGTACAAGTTGTATAGGAACAATTTTTACAACCCTAATTTTGATCAAGGATTGGTGTCAACATCCCTGGTCGATTGAGACACAACAGGGATTTGCAAGGGTTGATTTTTAGGCTCTTAGCAACTCCAGCGGACCTCCTTTTACACAAATGGAAAAGATGTGTTTTATTGTTGACGTTTCGCACAAGGATACACTTCCACTTGTAATACTCTTAAACATCTGCTGTACTACCACAAATGGCCACACGGGCGGAGGACGGCCGGGTCGCTCCCTTCTGTAGACAACACGGGGTGTGTGCCGAATGTAATCATGCCTGCCCCGCTTTACCTGGTGTCCATCGCTGGTCGTGACTAGGAGATCCAGGTGGTTTGTAAATCTTCCGTTAGTCCCGCGAGCCTCGTCTCCATTGTGTGCTGTTTTTAAATCATTTCGGAGAGGAGCTGTCAATTTATTGTATTTTTTTTGTGTCTGGTTCCATGTTCCACGTCACTGTTTCCCATACCTTTTTGACATTACTACTCTCATTTAAGAAAAGTCATAAATGTTTGTGAAAGAAAGCGGTGCGTTTTCCATTAATGAGGTGCATTTGTGTTTGGGCTCGTATGTGTGCAGGTTTTACCTGATCCTCACTTTCTGTTTTAACCAGTATAAACATTCATGCAAAGTAAGATCAGTTGGCCAGTCAAAAAACTGCTATATCAGACTTGCTGTTATGTTTTGGTTCATGCCTATAATAATGGTTCATTTTAGGCAGTAAGGTTTAGATTAAGGTTAAGTTTGTCCTTAAAGTTGAAGTTATTGTTGTTATGTTAAAGCTAAGGGGTTATGGAGTGAGAGATTACTCAATATGCATGCAGGAGAAAAGCTAACATGTTTTTTTTGGTGCTGGGAGGATTTCCTACTCCACTCCAGCGTCTTTAGGCCTCATTAGCCGAGGGGCTTATTTGAAGTTGACATGCAACCACTGGCGTATACACCCATTTACACGTTTAAAACGTTTTCTGAAGCAAATCGGCCACAAGTTCTTGTTAACCTAACGATAGCTGTTGTAGTGTAAAAACTACTTTGGCTGTATTGGCAATATGCTGCAAACCCTTCAATATGGCTTATTGCTGGTATCAACAGGTTACAAAGCAGTTAGAGCAGAACATGTTAAATGATGTCATATCAATGGTATATGATCTGTTATAGACTGAATTCTGATTGGCTGGCAGCCATGGCACAAGTCCATATGTCATGTGTATGATATGACATTACATGTCTAATTTACTTGGTAACCGGTTAATAAGACAATAAGGCAACTCAGTGGTTTAGGATAAGTTGCCAATATATCCCAGCTAATACCTGAGCCCAGGCACTCGGCTATGAGTCGTGCATAAGAACAGCTCTGTGCTGTGGTTTATTGGCCATATAGCACACACTCTAATGCCTTATTGCTTACATATTCATGGCTTTTAGCCAATCAGTATTCAAGCCGTCCGGTTTAATAATAAAAAAATATATATGTTTTATGAGCCCCATACAACCTCTATTTAGTTGTTGAGCAATGGTTATGTAAATTAATCTAATTTCAAAACAACTGATTACTATTAACACAGCCAACATCAGGTTACAGGGACTGTGAAATATAGGAATTAGGACTAGGTCTGTTTTTTTTATTTATAATGCTTTATCCCCAACCATCATTCCAGATTAAACAAAAAGAAGACTAATCGAGCAGTCAGGGTACACTGGTGTACATCACATTTTAATTTAGAGGATTCTTCTTCAGTCTCACAGAAAAAGGTGTGGATGAACATGAGCTAGAATGCTAAAGGTTGGAGGAATAACCTTTAGGGAAAAAGCAGTTTTATTTTAGCCTTACACAAAAAAAAAAAACATCTTTATGAAATGTGTCCATGCCAACAGTTAGCTGGCTGTTTGCTAATTGTGTTCGTCACAGTGGCCAACTTGAACTTTAGTGATTTACAAAGTTCCTTTTTTTCACCTCACATTTTGGGCTGGATGTGTAATATGTTGTTCATGTGTGTAGTCTGTAAGTATCATTTCTCCTACACCTCAGCTATTAAATTCCAAGTTTGAAAGCAAGTGGTTTTGATGACATGGGGAACATCAGAAAACATGCATGACAGTTCTACAATTCGTGGGACCCTTTTTGAAAAGCAACACTTTGACAATCCAAAAATCCAACTGCATCTCTAAAGCTTTTTTTTGCACTGCTCACTAAACACGTCAGAGACAACTAAAAAAAGCACTCTGACAAATTACTAAACTGGACTTGCAGACTTGCTCTGTCTGCACGGGCACGTGCACTGAAATGCAGTAGATGAGGTGCAACGTACAAACGTTGGTCTGTCCCTGATGATGACAGTTAACCTTTATATTTTGTTGTTTTTCACAAACAGTAAAAAGCTGAGTAGATAATGGAAGGCATTAAGTGATTTGCTCAAGAAGATAAAGATCCTAAAACACTGTTTCCCTTTTAGAATTGATTTTGAACCACTAACACCAGACTGCCCCACTACCATTGGTCACTTGCCTTTATGGCTGTTGCAACAAGAAGGATCATGTTCAAGTTTGTTACTGTTTACACAAAAACATTTTAAACCCAAAATGCACAGGTATCAGAATGAAATAGGCTATATACTACACGTGCTGGCAATCTATTGTGCTCACGTCTATGCTTTGTTGTTCATTCACGAATTATGTAATAGAGTAATTGTACTCGGCTTCTAGACGGATTTTCACCGAAATTTGAGACGCTCAATCCTACGGTAAATGGGTGGTGCATATACACCCCCGCGTGGAACATGTGCGTTCGAAGGGGCGCGGCCACGCCTCTGAAGCCCTCTCACATGTCGCCGCACACATTCATGCCGTTCGCCTCCGTCTCCTCAACAGAATACAGCTGACGTCGTGAGTCTCATCCACGTGGCTCTCGCAGTAGCCGCGTCACAAGCACACCTGAGAAAATATCTGCATACCAGCAAGATCAATAAACGACTAATACTATTTCGTTGAATCCATGATACAGTATTGTGCTATCTCTAAATGATTTATATTTAATTGTGGCCTTTAAGGAATTGGTAAATATAATGTTGTCATTTGTTTTTTTTAATCTATAAATAGCCTCCCGTGTATAGCTATATTTTATAGGCTATGTAGACCTACCTTATTAAAGCCGTGTGTGGCAGACACATGCGTTCCTCTCACTTACCCTAGGGGTACGTCGCCATGATTTTACTTTACGTCCCGCCTCCAAACAGTATACTCCCTCACGTGGATTCAACAGTGTTGCCACCCCCACACGTGTTTAGGCACGGAGTTGGCCACAACGCTGCCTTCCGCCGGTCTGTTAAAGCTACGTCACAGCTGACCCCGACCATCATAACTTAATATTCAGATTAGGGGGGTGGGTCTATGCCCAATGCACATCAATGACGCTTTTTGTACATCTCAAGCTATACGTCTACTGTACTAGAAAAGGGCGTACAGGTGCGCTTGTGGTTACTATGTGTCGACCCGTGAACTCGTCGGCAAAATTAACGGCCGCTTGAAAATACTTTTATGGTAATACTGGATGAGGGTTCATTACCGAGCAGGTGGTCAACATTTTTTCTACAGGATGGTACCCTAGGTAGAACTTAACACTAAAATAGTTTATGCAAATGTTCTTTGGTTGATACTGCTTAGACTGAACACTTGTCAGGTCCTGGGGCAGACATTAACAAGGCAGAAGGCTTGAAGACAAGGACAGACTAGCCGGTAAGACAAATTACACATTGTCATCGGAATGCTCACACTTTGCATGCATTACTCCAAAATAACAGTTTAATAATGTTAAGATGTATTTTTTGTCAATATCCACACTATTAAAATACTACTTTATGAAAACTTACCAGGAGAGCTTTCGTTTAAGCCCATGTGATGAAAAAAACCGTTGTGCAACCAAATATACAGGCATGACAAGTACATTAATAATGAACTTTTAATGCGTCCTGTACTTATTTTGAAAATACATATAAGCGCAAAATCACAGGTATATCATGTATATCAAAAGGCGGTTGTTATTTCTAGCTTCATAGTCTGCCAGCAATTACATAACACGGTAAGGGGGAGGTACTCTAAGGCGACATCCCAAATAGCACAATATTCTCTATTTAGTGAACTACTTTTGGGATGCTGATCAAAAGTAGTACACTGTAGAATAGGGTTCCATTTGGTAGAATAAGTCTAGCCGCAAGTTATCTTATGAAGCTGATCCTTCGTGGGTCTGTCCAATTTATTGTAATTGAAAACTACACAAAAAGGAAGAAAACTATTTTGTAGAAATTGAACACAATGTTAGATAAATTAAACGACTCTAAAACTATATTGTTGATTTGTTTGTAGACGAGGGTCTCATTGGAGTTTCAAGCATTTCGTTCGAAACATATGCAGTGAATATTCTTCTTAATTAGGCTTGTTGTGTCAATGACAATAGCTATACCGAACATTTCTTATTCTATAGGCTACTTCCTAGCGTTCGCGAGCGTTGCAAACATGTGTTTTACACACAGCCTAAAATCAGGGACGGGCACAGGAATGTTGAGGGGCCGTTGCTCTGACCTGAAAAAAGGGCAAACCACCGGACTTGTCACCCTCAGAAGGGGCAACTTGAGTCAAGGAGGGCATACGGGCAGTTGCCTGGGCAACCTTAGCCCTAGCCCCCCTGTGCACGTCCCTGCCTAAAATATTTTATAGTATCTAAATACATTTGGAGGTGCGTCTTCATTGTCAAAAGAATGAATAGCATCTAATTCGTTTGAATTAGGGAACTTCAAAAGATTTCAAAAATATTAGATCAATGTCTGAATTCCATCTAAATGAGATGACGACGTAATATGAGTTCGTTTTGAGCGATTCAGATTATTTTATAGCATTCTTTAGACACATTTACACAATGCATTATAGTCAGTGGCAATTAATGACAGGCCATTTTCTCTGTAACAAAACAGCGCAGGAAGAACAGAAAATAAGAACACATCCAAAACTGGCATCACGTTTCATCAATTGAGTAAGTGTAAAATGTCCGCTAATGAAAATAGTTATTAAATGTCCCCAACACTCCTCACCTAATCAATCTATTCCAGCATGCTGTTAGCCCTAGGTTGAGCTTCAGCTGTTGGAACATTTCAGAGGTAGGTCTAGTTTAGAGATCTGCAAAATACAGAGTACTGCAATCATGTTTAGCTGTGTGCTATTAATGATGTGGATTTTTTTCAATAAAAAAGCTTTTTGTCCTCCCCATGAGAGTACATACATATCACTTGCATATTACGCTCTTAAATCGCGCGCTCCGTTAGCCTTTTCCGGGAAGGACGTGGCGACACTGACAGATTTGATCTGTATCCGTGATTTTCTATGCTTTTATAACAGGAGCTGTTCACTGCCGTACCAATGTAATAGCTGGATCCGCCACATCGCCTGTCATCAGTTCTCAACTTGACCAGAGGGACTTCGGTCACATGATCGTATACATGCTTCTAACCGCTGTCACCCCTGAAGGTCTGTGATGCCGAAGGAGCAGGTGCATTTCGGGGAGCATGTCCCCGGGGGCCCCTCCAAGAGTTCCAAGGACAGAATTAACAGCGCCACTATGCGGGCGGCACTGGCTGGCGCTCGCAGAGATCAGGATGGCACGGGCGGGAGGGTGTCATGTGACTCGGAGAAGGACTCGGGATACTCTGGTGAGTATTTGTCCAGTTTTGTGAATATCTCTCCTTACCCCCAGCAAACACTTGCTGGTTTACTGGCTCTTTACTGGCAAACACACTATGTTGGTCCAATGCGTGCTGAGATATCGTCCCTATGTAGTCTGTCCACAATGGAGCGGCAAATACAAAATGTAAAACTTTGTGTATTGGGGATGATGTGTGACATCTACTTTTCCCTTTTCCATTCATACTTTACTTCTATTATTACTATTTCTCTCTTGTCCTATTCTCATTTCCATTTGTTTTGCATGTCTCTTGGTCTTTCCCAGAGTCTGGTTCAGACTTAGTGCAGAATGATCTGGAGCCCTACCATGTCTGCAACAACAGCAGGTCTCTGGGCAAAATGTCCCCATATACGGACCTCAGTCCCATCTGTGTGGTCAACAACCTGGTGGTCAAGCCGGTGAGTCTCCTCACAGCTTGCATCATCGCGTCGGATCGTGTTTGTTTTGCGCTTGGATAGCATTTACATTTTACTCAGGCTACTGTCATTTATATGATAAATGTTTAATGTCACTCGAAGCTCAATCTGGGTTAACATTGTCTCCTGTCGGTGAATGTAACCTCTGTCCTTTCTCTGCTGTCTTCTCTCGCTCCTCCTTTGCTCCTGGGTATTTCCCCTTGATGGTTTAGTCTGGACTGGAGCAACTACTACACCCCCCCCTGCCGTGGGGGGAAACATGGCACAGTCTGTCTGGTTCTAAGGCTCCCACCCAGCTCCTCTTCATTCAACAACCACGAACAGCCTCCCTCGCCACCTCCAATCTGCTCAGACCCCCGGGGCAGACCCAGAAAGGGGGCAGCGGGAGCTATAAAAACCCCATCGGCAAGAACTCTTACCTCCCCATCCTCAACTCTTACCCGCGCATCGCACCCCACCCCGGGAAGGAAGGCCCCGAGCAGGGCCAGTGGGGTACCAGGGGCCGGGGGCCAAAGGAGATGGGCAGAGAGGGCCAAGGCCTGAGCAAGAGGGCGTGTACGGAGGATCAGAGGGAAGTGTCCTCCACCGCTCACCTTCGACCCCGGCACCACCACCATCACCAGCGAGAGGGCGGAACCCAGCCCGGTTATAAAGACAGTAGCGGCCAAAGCTCCTCCCCCCGGCTCCCTCGCCATCCCATGGGCGGCCCGGCCTCCTCGGCGCGGCTCAGGTCTCATCACTGCCGCCGGCACGCAAAGCCGAGCCCCTCCGGCTCTGACAGCGCGGGCTCCCCGTCGACCATCGGCTCCTCCTTCTCGTCCTTCTCGTCCTGCGCCGACAGCTGGGCCCCGGAGGCCTCGGCGGTCCCGCCCGTCAGCCCGTCGGTGCGCCAGCGCCGCTTCCTCAACACGGCGGAGATCCTGAGCCAGTCAGGCCTGCTGGCCATCGCGCTGCGCACCAAGGAGCTTCTGCGCCAGAATGCCGCCAGCGAGAGGGAGCTGGCCCAGCTACGTCAGCACGCCCAGCTCCTCCGCCTGGCCGCCCAGGCCACACACACCGGCCAAGACGCCCGCTGCCAAGGGCCCGGTCAGAGTCCTTTGGACGAGCTCCTCCGAGCCATGTCCCAGTCGGGATGCTACCCGAGCCTGGACTGGACCCACTTCAAGGCCGATGGTCTGGACCGCCCCGAGAAGGGAGGCTGGGCCGACAAAGAGAAAGACACCATCAGCGTAACCAACGGGGATGACAGTCCATCGCCGAACACCATGGCGTCTCCTCTGGCTTACTGTGACCACCGAGCTTCACCTCCGTCGCCACTGTTCGCCCTGTCTCCTGACCCTGAAGAACGTCCCGATATCCTCGCCAGCCTCCTCTCCTCCAGCCTCCTCTCCGCCTCCCCCCCCCATCACCGGGGTTTCCGAGAGCAAGGCTGTGGGCCGGGTGGCAACCCGTGTGACCTCGCCATAACCCCGGATAGCTCCACCCCGCCAGGTCTATTTGCAGACATTTTCTGAGCACTCCTGCGTATATTCAACCATCCTGTTTTGATGGAGGTGTTTGTGCTACTCTTTTGAGAAGCGTACGAGTGAGGTGATGAACTGAACTGTGCAATACTGTAGGCCTTGTTTATACTTGCATTCTACATCCTATTCTGGACCTTGTTCTTGACCATTTACACTTAATGCTGAATATACTGAATATCTGAGCACAAACAGTTCACAGTTTTGCATAAAGTACTGCACCTGCCTAAAAAGTCAGAATCTGGACATGATCAGGACTATGGAAAGATGAAAGAACCTGGTTTAAACAGAGCTTCAGAATATACTATTTTAGCTGTATTATATCTGATACTACTACTATTACTCTAAATGATCACGATGTTCGATATTTCATCTTATTAAACAGGGCATTTCAATACTCAATACATACAAATATGTGAAGAACATGGCTATGTGATGGTCTGGGGGTGCTTTGGTGGTAGTAAAGTGTGAGATGTGTACTGGCAAAAGGGATCTTGAAGAAGGAAGGCTATCACTCCATTTTGCAATGCCATGCCATACTCTGTGGACGGGGTTTGTTTGGAGAAGATCGACTCCGACAACAAGACAGTGACTCGAAGCACAGTTCTGAACTATGCAAGAACTATTTAGAGAAGAAGCAGTCAGCTGGTATTCTGCACTGTCAACAGCACAAACACCGGATCTCAACCCTTTTGAGCTGTTGTGGGAGCAGCTTGACCGTATTATCGGCAAGTGCCCATCAAGCCAATCCAACTCGTGGGAGGTGCTTCAGGAAGCATGGGGTGAAATCTCCTCAGATTACCTCAACAAATGGACAACTAGAAAGGTCTGCAAGGCTGTAACTGCTGCAAATGGGATGGTTTGACGAAAGCAAAGTTTGGAGGACATCATTATTATTTCAATTAAAAATCATTATTTTAGCCTTGTCAATTATATTTTCATTGAAAACAAGGACATTTCTAAGTGACCCCAAATGTTTGAATGGTAGTGTGTATATACAATATATTCTTCAAGAATGTGTGGGCACATTGGTTGACAATTGTATACAGCAACAGCAGCAAGAACGGTTCTGTAGAGTTTGACTGGTTTTATTCATTTTAGATCCAATTTGAATATGATAGTAAATTGTACCATGGTATGTTATTGGGTCCAACCAAGTACTGTTCAGCCATTCATCCCTGCACCTATACATAATAAGGATGATAAATACACTTTTGTTGTAAAATAAAAACATCTACTTAACTCACTCAATAAATGGGAGGTGGATTTATGTGGGGGATGTGGGAGGATAAGAGGATACAAAACATATTGGATATTTATTGGACAGAAAATTGCACTTTTACAATATTCTGGTGGTCCATGAAAGAAACAATAATCTCAGATGGCTGCCACTAAGAGCTGAAATACGTTGGCCATGTTTATCTAGGGCAGGGGAGGGCAAACTTTTTGGCTCGGGGGCCACATCAGGATTATGAAATGAAATGGAGGGCCACATCTGTTTTTGTAATTTGCTAATAATAAATGATTTGCAGGCTACAAAAGGGCAAATGTTAAAACATACAGTACATATGTACAGTAGATCCCTTATAATGTGTAAATAGTTTAAATTCTGACTCAGATATATAAGAATGGGCTGGTGAGTTGTTTTTTAATTCCCCTCAAAAACATTTTATTACCTTCCGCGGGCCAGATAGAACTGCCTCGCGGGCCGCATTTGGCCCTCGGGCCGTTGTTTGCCCACCCCTGATCTAGGGGCTCACCACAGCGCAACGTCTCCACAAACAACTCTTTCCGCTTAAATTCCCTGGTGGCACAGAAGAGTATGACTTCTTGCAAAGACAATCACTGTGTTTACCAAGACTGTGGTCTCTTGATCCACATAACTGGGAAGACACGGAGAACCAGTAAGATAAACCATAAATGATAAAAATCTTACAATAACATTAAAAACATATAAGCCATAGACATTTGTTTCCAATGGAACTGTTCTTAGTCGGACCACAGTTTCCTGTCCGTCGGGGAAAACTGTCCGACTTTATTGGTCCTTCAGTGTAAAGTTGAATAAAAAACACATAACTGACATGACTATTTAGATAGCGTTGGTGCTCAAACCTCATGCAATACGCTTTATTCCACAATCCTTTTACATTCCTCAGGGAGTTTAAACACGTTCGCCGTTTCAATCTACAGTACAACCATGGACATCAGAATAACACTAGCAGTTGTTTTATGGTTCTTCACTCTTTCTTGCATAGCAGGTAAGTACCATTTAGTGATGCTGTCAGAACTTTCAGACGCGTACCCATTCGGTTTTGTCAACTGCTTACGACGTTTACCCAACATCTTTCACTCCAGACAATGAAGTAATGGTGAATATCCCAGGAGGAAAGATGACGATGGGAACGGACTCAGCCGACGGGAGAGATGGAGAATCACCCACGAGAGAAGTGACAGTCGGTCCGTTCAAAATAGATACATATCCCGTCACTAATTCGGATTTCAGGTAATTTAGCTACTAGCCATAACATCCCCTAGTGGTCGCCATTTACTTTTTTTAGGGAGATTACAATCACAGTAATAACAGTACACGAGAAGTACGCTCTCTAGCGCACGTTAGGGGTGTCTACAACAACCTGACGCGTCTTTGAAGATGATGGTACTTTGCATGACCGACTCTAGAAGCGACACAAATTGATGTAATAGCGGTTCATTGTTTTAATCTCAGGGAGTTTGTCAGGGCAAAAAAATACAAGACCGAAGCAGAGACGTTTGGCTGGAGTTTTGTGTTTCATGATTTTGTATCCGAAGAGCTGAAGAGCAAAGTGACAGAGAAGATAGAGGTTTGTGGTCTCCAAGTGTCATTTCTACTAACTACTATCACATGGTGTACATGTCTGTCGGCATAATGCTTCTTGACGCTGCCCTTATGTTTCTCTCTGCCATGAAGTCTGCTCCGTGGTGGCTGCCGGTTGAGCGAGTGTTTTGGAGGCAGGTAAAGTCTCTTTTTAGTTTTCCCAGTCCACATGCTTTCACACGGCATTTACACATTCCCCTTGATCCTCTTATCCATTCTGGTTTCTGTTGTCCATCTTGTTTTCTCAAGACCTTTACAACACGCCTCCGTTGTGTTCTCTCTCTCTCTGTTTGTCCAGCCCGCCGGTCCTGGTTCTGGGGTCAAGGAACGCCTAAAGTGCCCGGTTGTCCAGGTGAGCTGGAAGGATGCAAAGGCCTTCTGCAGTTGGAGGGGGAGGAGGCTGCCCAGCGAGGAGGAGTGGGAGTGGGCTGCGCGAGGAGGCCTTCAGGGTGAGTCTTCTCTGGGTGGGGCTTCTGTTACCAGTGCCGGTTTTAAACCGTTTCAACCGTGGGGGGCAAGCTGGGGCCAGTTGTACTGTTAAGGGGGCCAGTTACAGTAAACATTATTAAGTAATAGTTATTTCAGACTCCAAATTTAGGGGGGGCAGTTACAGAAAACATTATTATGTAATAGTTATTTCAGACTCCACATTTAGGGGGGCCAGTTACAGTAAACATTATGATGTAATAGTTATTTCAGACTCCACATTTAGGGGGGCCAGTTACAGTAAACATTATGATGTAATA
>JACXGK010004939.1:0-13672 GCA_016801125.1 Novumbra hubbsi
AGGTTGAGGGGTGTTGCGTGTCAGGTTGAGGGGTGTTGCGTGTCAGGTTGAGGGGTGTTGCGTGTCAGGTTGAGGGGTGTTGCGTGTCAGGTTGAGGGGTGTTGCGTGTCAGGTTGAGGGGTGTTGCGTGTCTGTGGGCGTGGGCAACGCTTCCATGTCTCCTGGCCGTTGTCTGGGTTCTACAATGGTCAAACCCCTGGTGGAATTGCTACTGACGTTTTTTTATAGTGTTTGTTTGAGTGTGTGTGTGTTTTTGTGTGTGTGTTACTCACATGAACAATTTTCTCTCTGTGATGAAGAGTTCGGCAGACGACAGAGAACTGAAGCACTGGTTGGTGGTGATGAAGAACAGAGCCCCCATCCTGAAAGACACACGCACAATACATACATACATTAAACACACACACACGATAAACACACACCAATGTTCCCTCCTGCCCAGGTCTCCCAAACAAGTAGATACAGGTGGAAGGTGATTCAGGTAAAAGCTACTGCCAACTGATATTGGTATATGACAATAAACAGAAACATGGTAAACACACATTTTACAACACACACATGCCCAAAGAACATGACACACTTGTTTGACACACACACACACACCTGTTCTGGATGCCACTCTGATCATTCTTGGTATCAAAGAATATCGCCCCGACGATGAGGGCTAGGAATAACGTCACTCCAATCTAGAAGAGGAGGTCAGGAGGAGGTCAGGAGGAGGCCAGGAGATATGAACATGAATCAGACTGTAAAAGTCTTTAGATACTACAGACACTCAGGACTGAAGGGACCCAATTGATAGAGAAATAGATAGATGGAGGGATAGATATATAGTTATATAAATAGATAGATGGATAGATAGATAGATAGATAGATAGATAGATAGATGGATGGATGGATGGATGGATGGATGGATGGATAGATAGATAGATAGATAGATAGATGGATGGATAGATAGATGGATAGATATATAAATAGATAGATAGATAGATAGATAGATAGATGGATGGATAATATATAGTTATATAAATAGATAGATGGATAGATATATAAATACATAGATGGACGGATAGATATATAGACAGATATATAAAATAGATAGATGGATAGATAGTAAGATAGATAGTTATATGACTAGATAGATGGAGGGATAGATACGTAGTTATATAAATAGATGGATGGATGAATAGATAGATAAATAGATAGATGGATGGATGAACACAGACATACTTGAGCAAAGGACGTCTGAGGGTTGAGGATGAGGTTTTTGAAGGTTCTCCTCAGAACCCATTTGAACTGGGTGGAGAAGGAGGTGTTGTAGGTGATGGTCCGGATGCGAGTCTTCACACTGCAGAGGAAACGTTTGATTTCAAATGCGTTGCAGTGGTCAGACATGTGTCTTTACAGACAAAACCCCTGACACGCACACACACCGGAGGTCTGAGTCCATCCAGGAGGAACTGAAGGTGGAGGAAGGCCTTGCTCAACATCGCCGAGCCCCTCTGAACCTTTCAACTCGCCGCTGATATTGGAACCGACAACCCTCGGGTTGCTGTAACCTTTCTAATGGCAAGGCCGCCAGCTGTACCTGCTCTGTTTCCCCGTGACGATGCGCTCCAGCTGGGCCTTGGTGTCCCGGTGGAACTGGGATCCCCGGTACTCCTGAACCAGGCGGTCCTCGATGGTCTGCCGGACACTGGTTATTCTGTCTGGGTCCACGTCTGGGGAGGGAGAAGGAGGGGGTGGGGGTGAGAGGAGGAAACAGGGAGGACGAGGTGGTGGAGGAGGTGGCAGATGGGAGAGTACGAGAAAAATTTATAGAAGTGGAGGAAAAAGGGAGTGAGAGAGAGATGGATGACAGACAGTGAGGTGTAGGAGCAAGAAGGAGGAGAGAGGAAGGAGGAGGAGAGTGAGGAAGGAGGAGGAGCGAGATAAGAGGAGGAGAGAGGAAGGAGGAGGAGAGTGAGGAAGGAGGAGGAGAGAGATAAGAGGAGGGGAGAGGAAGGAGGAGAAGAGAGAGGAATGAGGAGGCGGAGAGAGAGGAAGGAGAGAGAGGGGATTCCATAATTAGTCTCCCTGTCAAGATCAATGACTGATCCCTCCCACGGTTCCCGCTCCTCAACCAATCAGAACTCACCATCAACTTCCTGAATCTGGTTGGAGGCAACGCAGGTAGAATCGCCATTGATCACGTCCAGGAAGAAGTCAGCGGGGTTATTGTGGGGCTCACAGGTGTACCCTGGGTAAGAGTGAGCAACAGACAGAACTGACATGTCACAGCAAGAAACAGGCAGAACTGACATGTCACATCACCACAACACAGTTTACCCACATGCTAACACAGGAAACACACTAACACATAACACACTAACACAGGACACACGCTAACACATAACATACACTAAGACAGGACACATGCTAACACATAACACACACTAACACATAACACACGCTAACACATAACACACACTAACACATAACACACACTAACACATAACACACACTAACACATAACACACACTAACACATAACACACGCTAACACATAACACACGCTAACACATAACACACGCTAACACATAACACATGCTAACACGCTCTCACCGACGCTGGAGAAGTAATCCAGAGCGCTCTCGGCGGGGCCGTGGTAAACCTGCTTCCCGTTCACCAGGAGGGTCAGGCTGTCAAACAGCCGGTAAATGGAGTAGCGAGGCTGGTGAATGGATAGGATGATGGTACGACCGTGACTGGACATCCTGGGGGGGGGGGGGGCACAACGTCAAGGACCAATCTGTACTTTCCTTTTAAATGTTAAAAGGCAGTTATGTGATGACGCACTTTTCCTAATCCAAGTCAAGGCAGAATGCTAATATAATCCTGTAACACAAATTCATTTCCCTTGTCCAACAGTTACAATACCCCAAATAACCCTACAGCAATAGATCTACTACTGCACAGACTGATCTACAAAGGTAGAACTACAATACCCAGCCTTATCCCACAGTATTGGGACTACGCAACCCAGACAAATCCAGCAGTATTAGATCAACAACACCCAGACAATTCCTACAGTATTAGAACTACAACACCCAGAGAATTCCTACAGTATTAGAACTACAACACCCAGAGAATTCCTACAGTATTAGAACTACAACTCCCAGACTATCCCTACAGCGATGCCCATGTCCTACCTCTTGAGGAGTAGCAGTACAGAGTTAGCGGTGCTAGCATCCAGCCCGGTGGTGGGTTCATCCAGGAACAGAACCGTGGGGTTGATGATGAGCTCCATGCCGATGTTGGTCCTCTTCCTCTCCCCTCCGGAGATCCCCCGGATCAACTGGGTTCCCACCTGGAAAACATCCACATCTATTAGACCCTCAACCTAACCCTGCCCTCAATAACCTAACTGCACTAAACCTAAACCCTAAGGTGGAAATCACAGTTTCACTTGCCAAAAAAACATCTAGGGACCGATCATCCTGTAGGGGACTTAAGGTCTCCACATGTACACATGGACCTGGATCACACACACACACACACACATACGCCCAAACACAGCTGATGCATCCACACTGACCCGCGAGTCAGCAACCTTCGTGAGTCCCAGTTCTTTGATGAGATGGTTGATTTTGTCCTCCTTCTCCTTGTTACGGATGGAGGACGGGAGGCGCAGTGCCGCGGAAAAACGGAAGTTTTCCCTCACCGTCAGTGTTCCCATGACTACATCATCCTGACAGAGGCAACAGAGAGATTCAGAAAGTATTTCAGTGTTCCCATGACTACATCATCCTGACAGAGGCAACAGAGAGATTCAGAAAGTATTTCAGTGTTCCCATGACTACATCATCCTGACAGAGGCAACAGAGAGATTCAGAAAGTATTTCAGTGATCCCATGACTACATCATCCTGACAGAGGCAACAGAGAGATTCAGAAAGTATTTCAGGTTTCCCATGACTAGATCATCCTGACAGAGGCAACAGAGAGATTCAGAAAGTATTTCAGTGTTCCCATGACTAGATCATCCTGACAGAGGTGACAGATAGTATATTTTTTATTTAGTTTACTGTTTTACAACCATTACTGTCATGGTTTCTAAAGTAATGGCTAATGGTCCAAACACCTGTTAAAGTCATTTAACGTGACCATTTCAATGAACCACATATTCAGGGGAAAGTGTTATGTCCCAACAATGAGAGTAAAATGTTTGTGTGTGTTGTGTGTGTGTGTGTTTGTCCTACTTGGACCACGTATCCTGAGAGACATTTGAAGTTGGGAGGCTGAGGAGCTCCGTCTATCAACACCTCTCCGGTCAGACCGGCCGGATCCTTCCTGGCTGCTAGCACGTCCAGAAACCTTCCCAAAACACAACCACAATGTAATCACCGCTGTTACCTACCTCAGTTAAAGAAACCATTGGATGGAGATATAACAATTTAATTGGAGCAGGTGCATTTCATGTGGGCCATTCACATTTCGAAACTCCTCAAACTATTCACCACTTGATCAGTTTTCAATCGCTTTGACACAGGGTTGATTTCCGGTTCCCTTTCGCCTATCGTTTACATTAGACTGGCCACATTCTGGGACTCCACTGGGCTTTTCTTCTTGTACTTCTTCTTTGGTGTTACGGAGGGCGAGCAAACCAACAATGGGAGGAAGGCCCCACCCACTGCGCTGGGAGGGCAATGACACAATGAGCCAGCACCGTCACTCAGTGCCGTCCTCAGGATATTTTTCTAGTAAATATAGGATGTCAAATTGGCAGGAAGGGGTATCAACACCACATACAGCCACAACTTAACAGACGTTCCAATAGGTGGTCCCATTGCAAGGCTGGGGGGGGCTTCCTCTTTAGTGCTTCTCCATTGTTTGTCAAATCAGCCCAGTGACATTCTTGTTGTGAGTTTTATAATACTCGCGGTTTTACCAGGTGTGCGAAGTTTAGCATACAAGGGATGTTCATTTTATAAAAAGATTTAATTGTTATCCACAGTATAAGTGAATCTCTTGAGAACGTCTTTTATATAATCACAACACAACTACCGGACAGAATGGTAGTTCGGGGAAGTTAGACACAGGTCACAGGTCGGCCTATACGTACGATGACTTGCCACTTCCTGTGGCCCCCATGATGGCGTTGAGACCAGGCTTCATCACGCCGCTGTGAAACAGGAAACACACACGTGTCAGGGATTTGATGGAGCAAACACATGGATCCCTCAGCAGAAGATATGCCGGCAAACACACACGTGTCAGGGATTTGATGGAGCAAACACATGGATCCCTCAGCAGAAGATATGCCGGCAAAGGATTGGTTCCAAATATTATCATTTTTTTTTCAAATATGAAGATGAAATTTTGATAGAACAGCAAGCCATTCCCTCAAACAATCCATGAGCAGGCTTTCTAAAGCACAGAACGGATCGAAAGCACATCTACAACCATGACATAACAATCTTACTAAACATGACTGTGCCGATCTGTTCTTCTGCTTTGGGACTGTGACAAACTCATAACACATGTATAACACACACATAACATGACAGAGGTGTCTGAAGCATGACTCTGCTGTTCTGTAAGGGCTGGAGAATTCTGGAGGTTGCACATTTAGCATGTGGTGGGAACTGAAACTTCTGAAACATCACAACATAATTACAACTATGATTAATGTCTGTAACTATTTCTGTAAAATAGTGTTAAGGTCAAAGAAAGGGTAAATACAAACACATTCATGACAAAGAAGTAAAAAAACATCTCACAAATAAACATAGTGACTACTGTTTGTGTTAAATATGAACGTTTCCATATTCAACATTATTTAATCTTTTATTTTACTACGTGAAACATTTTGTGCTGTCAGGCTGGTTGGCATTAAACAAATGGTACGATACGTTCTCTGTTCATTACTAAAATCCTTGTAGCAGCTTTATATGAAAGAGTTCACCTCTCACACACAGTCAGTTAATGATTCTACGTAATGGCTCAATAAACTCATTCTGTCACATAACACAGACCTACATACATACACCAGATACTGAGAACCTTGAACCCTCACCTGACTGATCAGATAACGCAGACATTTTGCAGTGTTTGTTTGTTCTAAATTCAGACCGGTTCTAGAGTTAGAATGTAGTACCACAATAACCAAAGACCATGCACACAAGGATTTCTTTAGAGATGCACAATATAAAGTGTATCTGTTCCATGTTAGGTCACTGTTTCCTCATTGGTTCGTATTTGATCCCTGGAATCTGTCAGGCATCCATTAACCAATCAACCACCGTGAGGGGCTACATCTCTACTAGTTCTACTAACAAAAGGCCAAAAGCAACGACCGTATCCTTGGGCTTTACGAAAAGCAATAGGTTACATCACAGCTCAAATTGGCGGAGGAGAGAGGTTTGGCAGAGAGAATTCGCTTCCTTCCTTCGCAAAACAGTAATAACTTTGTTGTTAGTATAACCCCCTTAGCATATGTCAAACTTTAGCAAAAGTTAAAACAATGGGCCGCAGATCAAACGCAAATCCTTAATCTCTTGGAATGGATGTGTCGGTGTGTGCATATAGGTGGGTATAAGTGTATGTGTTAATGTGTGTTTGTGTGGTCTTGTGCTAAACCTCTGAAAAAGTGATGGTTCCTTTCCTATGAGCGAAAAATAATTATTTAGGAAACGCGAGTGTTTATTGTTTAGAAAGTGTGTGCGTGTCTTTTGATCTGAGGGGTCTTTGATCGCATCACGTACATCCTCCCATAGATTCAATCATCGCGTTTGAATCCCCTAGCTATGATATAACAATCTATAATTGTTTGTAATTGGATCAGGACACTTGTCAAGAAAATACGAAATCTTGCAAAACACCTCATTTCGGACCCCATAAAAAAAACCATATACAACTTTATCTAATTTCATGTTTGTGAAAACCTAAACAGACACCGAAGATCCTGAAGGGACTCACGTTTCACCGTGGCCACGCGCCAGCACTGGGTTAGGGGGTTGACACAAAATGCCACCTAGATAAATGTTGTTGATTCTCTTCAGTGAAATGCCATGTCTATTGTCTCATTAGCAGAGAATCGTGTTTTCGTAATTAACCTGCTCTATATCACTAACATGTGTTCTCAGTTGCTAAGAACATTTTAATGAAACTGTGTTTATTATTCGCAAAACAGTCAGGGGACTTTCATAGGTTGAATTTACTTTGTGGTATGGGTTGACTAGTGCCCTACAACGGGAATATATATAACTGACATCTGTACAGGGGTTTTACTCCAGTTACTACCGGAAATCACTGTTTAAATATGTTGCTCATTATGATTGCTATAACTGAGGTTTGACTGCATTGATTTCAGTAGTAAAGAATTATTTCTCTACCCTCGGTGTTCACACGTGTACGAAAACAGTGCAAAAACATGTTCCGGGAAGACAGGTTTGAATTTGAAGATTAATACCAAAATAGAAAGCACACTTCCTGACTAAATAGCGGTAATTTGTTTACTCGCTTTCCCTGGATCTATGAACTGAGCCTCTGCAATCATTGGGACTTTCCCGTGATGGACTGGGATCCATCCACGGCCATGTGTTTGACAAAAGTTAAAAAATAGAACAGCCTATGTTTCTCTATTACAAACTAGTTCACGATGTCAACTTACTTTAGATCTATGAGAATGTCTTTGCGTGTGCTTTTCCTCTTGATACAACCGCGACTTTGCGTGACCTTGTAGTGGATGTTGTGGAAACTAACGGTCGAACCGTGAGGGGACTTGGCTTCGCTGTTGGGAGTCCGGTTGAGATCCCCTACCATCGGCATGTGGTTGCTGCTGCGCTCCTGCATCGTGACGAGGACCCGTCCTTTCTGGAATTAAGAAAATCCCACAGATATATTTAATTGGTTTCTGTTGCCTTGCAGTAATACTTTGAAACATAAGGTTTTGCTTGTTAAGTGTCGCATTTAAATCTATAGGCTAACTGTCACTTACACTGCGACTGGAACGGAAGCTGAGGCTGAACTCCACAACTTGCGGCGCGTTGTGTAATGTAATCTAGTTGGCGAGCTGTGTTTTGGCGTGTCTTCAGCTTTCTTGCTTTATAGTGCTGTCAAGCCGTGAGAGTTTGATAAGAGGAAACGGCTATGTACAACGGCTATGTAAAATGATTGTCCGGTAGATTTTATAGTAAGAAAGTCAGATGACACATCCGCGACCTCAAACATTTTTAAACAAGCGTTTGTTTTCAGTCATCATATATATATGTTTTACGCAATGCATCAGGTTGAAAGGTTAGAATTAATTTTTAAGATAATACAATTTGCTGGTTTTGTGTTGCTATAGCGGCTGCCGCAGACATAAAGAGAGAAGTGGTTGGATATTTCAACCACGGGATGGTATCGTATATTCTTGCGCTAGGCTCTTTGGAATGGCGCCTGTAGACATAACATAACAACATAACTTTGCCCAGGCTGATAAATGTCTACAAAACGCTTTGACGAGCGCATCTGTGAATTAAAACCATTGATTTACTCTCATTCCTTCCATTCCTCCCTCATTTATTAAGTCATACATTTCCCCTTATTCCTTTATCACTCCTTCCCTCCTCCCCTTATTCCTTCCACCCTCTTCTTATTCCTTATATCATTCCATCTCTCCTTCCCTTATTCATTCTCTCTTTCCCTTATTCCTTCCCTCCTCTCCTTACTACTTCATCACTCCTTTCCTCCTCCCCTAATTCCTTCCATCATTCCTTCTCTCCTTCCCTTATTCTTTCCATCATTCCTTTTCTCCTTCCCTTATTCCTTCCATCATTCATTCTCTCCTTCCCTTATTCCTTCTCTTTCCCTTATTCCTTCCCTCCTCCCCTAATTCCTTCCATCGTTCCTTTTAATTTCATCCCTTATTCCATTCCTAATCCTTTCTCTTCTGCTCTCAGTCCTCCCATAACCTATACATAACCTATACTAATTTGCCATTTAGACTAGTATGGGTTTAAAACTGTTATAAAAACAACATATTTACATGTAGATTACGATATCTATAGATTTTGGTTTAATCCCTTTCTTTCCTTCCTTTTAGGAAGGATGGACGTTGAATGACCTGGTGTTATAACCACATCACGTGACATGATCACATAAGCTCTTTCCACACACACACACACACACACACACACACAGTGACACCTGTTTTTGTCAGGCACTAACCTCTCCTGTTCCGTGTGTGTAGGTTTGAGACTTGGTGTGTGTGTGTGTTTCCTCTTATACAAGTATTACATGGCTGATGGTCAAATTAAGGACACATTAAGTGTTCTGTAACAAAGGTGTGGCTATTCCTATTGTTCTCCACAGAGTGCACAAACTTTGACCAGGGCCCGTGCGGGTCTGTCCAGAAATAGGCAACAGGGTTCGATTCGGGACACGACCTCCCTCACCTTGGCAACGGGAGGGGCCGAACGTAACAGCATCATAAAGTCGCGATTACAAAACCTCAACATGTCTCGGCTCTGTTCAGCCACTGGAGGGCACTGTCGCCGTAAGGGCCTCAACACTGGAATCACCGAACAGTCGCCACTGACCGGGATTCTCTTGGACGGTCTGCGAGGGCACGTTGTCGTAGCTGGGTGTGTTGGAGCGGTCATTACTCATCGTCAGACTGCAGTGGGTTGGGGGTCAGGTGTAAAAGCTCAAAGGGTAACCGGTATCGGATTACAGTGTTATGTCGGGTGAGGAGTCAGGCAATCCAATTGCAATGTCATAATATTTAGCATATTTTCTGGTGCTACAATTCTTATTTCTTTGCAGATCAATACATACACAATTTTTAGTAACCCCTTTTACGCTACAATAAAAATATCTGAAAACGATTTAAACCTCAAATCCTCTAACTCATTTTTAAAATCCGAACCCATACGGAGAGAAGTGAAGAAGTTAACAAGCTGGGGGAGGTAAATCCAATGTGCAACTCAGTTATTGATCAACATAGAGAAAAGTAAATTACAGGATCCTGGGCCATCATGCACGCACACACAAACATGCAGCAAAAGTTGTCTGACTCAAATTCAGACGTGTTAGGATCCTTTCGTGGTGCAATCTCGGTCACAGGGTCTCTTAGTGAGTCTAAAAGAGGAACCCAGATATCGCGGTATGCCGGTAACAGCTCTGTTCCATCCGTCCTGCCAGAGTCCTGACAAATTTAAATTTGAGGGCAGTGTTTCCATGACATCGCCGCCTGCGTTGACGATACGCGATGCTTAGTACCGACACCACACCTGTCCCTCTCATCGCCGTCTATGTACCTTGAAGAGCAGCCTGTACATTTCTACATTTAAAACTGCTATGGTGGATTTTTTCTTTTTTTATAAACCTGGATTTTATAACCGGTCACCAACGGCTATTTTAGTCAGCACAGATAATGTTTGAAAAGATTACAACCAAGCGAGGGGATGAACAGGAAATGGACATAGGTGCAAATGTTCATTACAGCGCCCAGCACATAACTTTTTAACCAACCTCAATTAAGGACAAAACATTGGCTACGCTTTGGTTTCATATATAATATATATAGTATATATATACCAACCATCTCATTATATACAATATGTACATTAGTCACTTAAATATGCAACAAAATGTTATTTTGACTCACATAATACATTTCTTAAATTTACAAGCCAACATTTTGCACTGTGTGTGTGTGTCTCTTCTAGGACCAGCGGCCACTAGAAGCCAGGTTTCGGCTCATGGAGTATCCAGACAGACTGCTCTCCTGTTTCCCCCAGGCCCCGAACGGAACCACCACAATGGTACTGTTGTCCTCAGAACCATACTGTAGAGCCTGAAATACACATAACACACTGTAGGGCCTGAAATACACAACACACTGTAGAGCCTGAAATACACATAACACACTGTAGAGCCTGAAATACACATAACACACTGTAGAGCCTGAAATACACATAACACACTGTAGAGCCTGAAATACACATAACACGCTGTAGAGCCTGAAATACACGTAACACACTGTAGAGCCTGAAATACACATAACACACTGTAGAGCCTGAAATACACATAACACACTGTAGAGCCTGAAATACACATAACACACTGTAAAGCCTGAAATACACATAACTGACTGTATAGCCTGAAAAACATTTTTCAGGCACCTGCCCACTCAAACTTACCTGTTCTGCAATAATGTTTGCAGCCTCTGTGGGATCGTGACACTGGTTGATGACATCACATATCTCCTGGTCGTTCATGATGAAGTTTATCCCATCTGTGGTCAGAGCTAGAAATGTGTCATGGTGGTGTTGAAGCTGAATACATAAACAACAACATACCATCTTCATCATCCTTATCGTCATCCTCAGCATCTTCACCACCTCAATCCTCATCTTCATTTTTATTGAAATAATTTTTCTCATAATTATCATAGTCTAATAACAAGGTTGATGATGCTGTGTGTATGTTATGAAATTAAAACCCTTACTTTACAATATTAGTTTATGGTAATAGGATTAAAACCTAGATTGAAAAATGAGAGTTTCTGGTAACAGGATTAAAACGCAGACTTTAGAATCAGATTTTATGGTAACAGGAATAAAACCCAGACTGTACAATCTGGGTTTATGGTAACAGGAATAAAACCCAGACTGTACAATCTGATTTTATGGTAACAGGAATAAAACCCAGACTGTACAATCTGTGTTTCTGGTACCAGGATTAAAACCCAGACTGATTCTGAAGAACCCACATTGACCCGTTGTGTCTCTGGCAAGGCAATGACTCCGGTGTCCTTGAGGTGAAAGTCTCCGATGCTACGGGTCATCGCCAACCTCCCATTGACGTTAATCTGACCCAAGCTGTTCCACGTCACAAACCCTCCACTCAGTTTTATCCTGCAGGGGAGAGAGAGAGGGAGAGAGAGAGGGAGGGAGAGGGTGAGAGAGGGAGAGAGGGGAAGAGAGATGGAAAGGGCAGAGGGATAAATAGAAGAGGAATATGTAGAGAGTAAGGGAATAGAGAGGGAGTGTGGGGGAGTCAGAGTGTGTTTTGGGGGGTGGTACAGAGGGAGAGGAGGGTAGTGTTTTGGGGGGTGGTACAGAGGGAGAGGAGGGTAGTGTTTTGGGGGGTGTTACAGAGGGAGAGGAGGGTAGTTAGATTAGCAGCGGTATCTAGTTCCACTAGCAGTTAAATCTAGTTTCCAGGCCAGTCTTATGTCACAGCCACATCTACTCCCTCGGTCCTAGAGAACAAATGGGACACTAAACCCACAGTACATTTGATCCAAAGAGGTGACATTCATACCTAACACCCAGTTCCAATTGCCCTAAGGTACAAAATAGGCTGCAACCCCCCCCATTCCCCCATTTTGGTCCAGAACAGTTCTCCATAGTTCAGAACGGTTCTCCATAGTTCCTCAAGTTATTTATAGACACAGCTAAAGCCCTAGTTGCCCCCCCCCACGCCACTCCCCCTCCTGACACACACAGCATTCCCCCCGGGTCAGGGTGGATGGCCCTCAGTCCATTCCTGGAGTAACTCTAGGAGATGGGGGGCGGGGTTATCCACTGTTGTGAGGTAAGTATACTGTACCCCATTAAGGAGGACAGAGGGGTACATATCTGTACACGTCTCCCACTTTCCCACCTGTCAGTTCAACGGGTAATAAATCCTGCTGCTCTGATTGGATATAGATATGTCTCTATGTTGCCACTGTGTTGACTTCAAGGTACACATGTGATGATGCGTGTCCGTCGGTACACATGTGATGATGCGTGTCTGTCGGTACACATGTGATGATGCGTGTCCGTCGGTACACATGTGATGATGCGTGTCTGTCGGTACACATGTGATGATGCGTGTCTGTCGGTACACATGTGATGATGCGTGTCCGTCGGTAAAGTCAGTGTGTCTGTGTTTGTGTCTGTACCGCTGTCTCTCATCCTTCCTGTCAGGTGTATGGTCCACTGTGAGTTTCCTGGCCCTCCCCTTCCTGCATAGCAACGCTCGGCTGTCTCCCACGCTAGCAACCACCAGCTCTACACCATCACGTAACACGGCAACCGTTGCTGTGGTCCCCGCAGTCAGGAAAGAGGCTGGGGGAGGGTAGGAGAGAGGGATAACAGAAGATGGCTATTCGAAGGATGGGAGATGTCTCATGTATTGTTGGTGTCTTGCTGTCCAATCTTTTGACTGGTAATGTGTGTGTGTGTGTGTGTGTGTGACTTAGCGAGTGTGTGTGTGGTTGTGTGTGTCCCTCTCTTGCCATTGCCGATGTAGCTGATGTGTGTGAGAAGGCCCTGGTCCAGTTCCAGGAAGGACCGGGTCAAAGCCTTCTGCAGATCCTCCTCCTGTTGCAGGGCATCTCTACAGATATACAACACAACTAATCAAAGACCATCAGATACAGATATACAACACAACTAATCAAAGACCATCAGATACAGATATACAACACAACTAATCAAAGACCATCAGATACAGATATACAACACAACTAATCAAAGACCATCAGATACAGATATACAACACAACTAATCAAAGACCATCAGATACAGATATACAACACAACTAATCAAAGACATATACATAAGATATACATGTTATTATTGCTTGGATGGATACAATACCTGATGTATTGTTCCATGTTAGTCTCACAGTATTCTGCAGCGAGTGTCCCCC
>JACXGK010004939.1:13772-35329 GCA_016801125.1 Novumbra hubbsi
GCAGACACTCATTAACACATGCAGACACTCATTAACACACGCAGACACTCATTAACACATGCAGACACTCATTAACACATGCAGACACTCATTAACACATGCAGACACTCATTAACACACGCAGACACTCATTAACACATGCAGACACTCATTAACACATGCAGACACTCATTAACACATGCAGACACTCATTAACACATGCAGACACTCATTAACACACGCAGACACTCATTAACACATGCAGACACTCATTAACACATGCAGACACACCTGCTACCTGTGGGATTGGTTTTCCGTAGCGGATACTCGGGGGCAGCAGAATGGGTTCCTCTATCCGGTTGTCCCAAATCCCAAAGCGGTCCCAGGTGGTGGGGCGGCCGCTGCCATCCGGGTCGAACCGCGTACTGCTGCTCCGGCCCAAACCGCGGGAGCAAGGGAAGGAACCTGGCACGGAACGCACCGTCAGAGACGCAGCCCCGCGTCCGGCCGAAGAACGAGCGCCGCGCACCAGGTTGATGAGCACAGTGGAAGACATGACCCGGGTTCTGTCGCCTTGGGACGTTAGAAGAGTGACGAGGACCGGGAGTTAAAGAGAGGGAGAGTTGGAGATTAGATGAGAGTAAGAGAGGCATAGGCAACGGGTACTGGACAACTAGAGAATATTATTCCCTAAAGGATTGCCACTATTTGTCTATGTGCGTGTGTGTGTGTATGGGGGCTGATCTGTTTGTTTGCCAGCTGGCGTACTGTGTGTTTCACCTAACACCCAGAATCATAACAACCGCCCGCGCACACCACGATGTCACTCCAGGCTAAACAACACGAATGTCCGTCCTCCAGCGAACACCGCGTGCACAGCGTCCGCAAGTGGATGACGTCAATAACAATACTCCACGCCGTGTTGGTGGGGCAGAGCAGCCCAGACTAGTCCAGTTACACAAAGCTGTTAGTCCCTTTAAATGGCTTTCAGTCACCCTGGTCCGTCACCCTGGTTGGTTACACATAAATGCTGTCAGTCATATGTCGTTAGTATTAGTTATACATGCATAGGGAATGTAACACAATGATATGTTAATAATATAGTTGGCTGGGTAAAAAATTAAAAAGCGCATTCATTATAATTTAGTGAGTGAAACGTGTAAAAAAACCCGCGTAAAAAAACTAAAACAAGTTCAAAGCAGTTTCCATAGCTCTTCAGTTATTACTTAGAATAACTTATAGGAAGAACGTTACAGTGGTCAACAGTGGTTTAAACTGAGTTTACAAAAAGATTTGAGCTCACCTTTGCTAGTAGTATGGATGAGACTATTAGGTCCTTTTCGCTGTGCGTGTGACGTAAAGCCGGGAGCGCTCGAGCGGATCTCGAGGAGCTCATTCTTTCTGAGCATATAAACAGCGCCCTGACGCACCAATCGTCATTCAAATAACACAAAACACGTGTCCAATGGGGTACAGGGGCGTGTCGATTCTATTTGCGCCACTCTCTCCCCCCCATCTCGGTTCCTCTCTCCAACACCACTATTCTTCATCTCCCACCACTCCTATCTTCCTTTCTGCGAAAATGTAGGTCACCAGACTTATTGACATAGCAAACATGAAGCCGGTCATGGGACGGTTGTTTCACCTCTAATACCGGTAGTGTTTCCATTGCCAAGTTGTGCATTTTAAATATGTCCTCTAGAGAACTCCAGGGCAGATTCTGGAATCAAGTAAACATCAGGCGTTTGAATAAGATCGGTGTTCTAGAACAACTATTTAGACTTAGGGGCGTCACCAGTTTCAGAATATTCTGTCTCAACTAGTAAAAACTGTGAAAAAAGGCCTTCCCCCAGCCACTGTCATAAAGGCCTCATTGATGTGTGCTGAAGTGATGGTTGTTTGTCTGGCAGATTCTCTCATCTCTGTGGGGCTGCTTTGCTGCTGCAGGACTTGGCCAGCTCACTATCATAGAGTCCACTGTGAATTCTTCATGGTATCAGATGGTGCTTGAGAACAATGTAAGAACATTTAAGATGAACATTTAAGCTGAAGCGGATGTGGACTATACAACATGACCATGACCACCAACATTCCAGTAAATGTAAATGAGCCATTCCAGGAATGGCTCAAAAGAAAGAAACGTAGAGTTCAGAGGGGGCGTAGAGGGGGCAATACCAGCTATTAGGGCATAGGGGTGTCCTAACTTTTTGCACAGTAGGAAATAGCATCTTTGTAAAATGTTTGTTAAATTAATGATATCCTGGTTCAAATGTAATTGTTTTTAGTTCAATTACATCACCTTTTATCTATAGAGGTTTTTTGAAAGAAGATCAATTATTGATATGACCATATAAATAAAATATATATATATTTTATTGGGTGTCCTATTTTTTCACATGACTGTATATATTGTATTGAAGGGAGTGATTCATTTAGAATAACATATTCTTTACATAAATTATTTTGGAATATTTTGATTCAATATAAAATAATTATTTTAAAATGATTCCCTGGTGTCCTGATTCCTGACAGAATGACTCCTGGCTGTACTTGGATCATTTACCAGCTTCAGCCTTTTATCTAGCTGGTGTCCCTTTAAATAAAACATTCACACATCTCTGCTCCGTCTTTTCCTGTTGGCAACATACATTGTGACTTTAATCCATGATGAATTATTCAAACGTGCCTCTATCAACCCATCAGAACGACTAATTAATTATTTCAGAGCTACAATTTATGACAGAGGGATTGATGTAGAGAGATGGAGAGAGATGAAGAGAGAGGTGAAGAGAAAGGTGGAGATAGATGGAGAGAGAAGTGGAGATAGATCAAGAGAGATGAAGAGAGAGGTAGAGAGAAAGGTGGAGTTAGATGGAGGTGGAAATAGATCAAGAGGGAGGTGGAGAGAGAGGTGGAGGGAGGAAGTAATTAGGAGGCTGGAGGTAAACATTTAGAAAAATTAGGGATGATGGAGCGAGGTTGGCGGTAGAGAGGGTGGAGGAGGTTGGAGGATGAAGGGAGGGAGGGCGGAAGGAGGATGAAGGTAGGCAGGATGGCGTGAGGGAGGATGGAGAGAGGGTGGAGGTAGAGAGAGGGAGGAAGGGGAGTGGAGGGTGTTTGGAGGGTGGAGTGAAAGGAGGGTGGAGGCTGGATGGAGGTGGAGAGTGAGGGTGGAGGGGAGATGGAGGGAGAACGCGAGGGTGGAGGGGGACTGGAGGATAGAGCTGTCCCACATTTCTTTTCAGGTTGTGTCTGTCATTTTACCAGGTCTGTAGTTTCAATAAGATAGACATATAATAAAAACAATGGACACATATCAATTGCCTTTTAGACATTTTTCTTTTCTCCAAATTACTTAAAATTGTGTCACAGCTTTGGGGTGATAAAACAGCATTGGGGTAATAGAACAGCATTGGGGAGATTGAACATCATTGGGGTGATAGAACAATAAACAGCTATAATATTAATATTCAAAAGTTGGACTGGAACAGGAGGAGATTGGTATCCTCTACAGGTGAGGCAGTGTTACTACAGTGAACTAAACCCTACAACCTACATAGTGTGAAACCCTAAACCCTACAAAACACTAAACCCTACAAAACACTAAACCCTAAACTTTATGCATTCTGAGATGGGAGTGGGTTTGACAGGTGCTGTCAATATGGTAATCAATATGGTAATCGCTCCTCCAGATTATAGGTTATACAGGTGAAGTATCTTAATTTGAGCCCAGGTTTCTTACCGCAGAACAATGATCCTACAGTGGCTGGCAATTTTGTCATTTGGTCTGAATTTTTTAATTGCAAATTACCAATGGCAGTCACATTTTTATACCAAAGATATTTAGCAATTTTTTATATTCTACAGCCCCATGAGAATTCCTGCAACAATAGCATTATCAAATTAAGACACAGCATCTGTAGACTACTGAAATTCTCTCAGTTTTGTAATTAGATCTAAAAGGCAAAGAATGAAACACTAGAACTGAGTTTTACTATAACTGCAAGGAGCTTAGTATCCCCCCCCACACACACACACCTACAGTTCACTCCCCATGAGACCCAGTAAGTGCAGAATAAAAGCTATGTTGCATTTATGTGTGTGTGTGTATGTGTGTGGGTTCCAACCAAGGAAGTAGATTAAATATTAAGCAACATAAAAAAAACTAAAGGCGAGAGCTTCTGAAACGCTAGGCCAACTAGTCCTGTTCTGTCAGTCCTTCAAATAGCACATAGCACCACATCTCATAACCCCCAGGTTCACCAAAATGCCTTTGTTCGTGGAGTCCAGATTTCCTGTTCATTGCCCTAATATGTCTGGGTTCTCACAAAACAGACTTCTGGAAAACGTGGGCATTTTTCACAAACAAATGCAAATGATAACAGAGACATCACACTGGTACAAATACTCTGGTACATTCAGTTTAACATCAAAGCTCATCAACATCGGATCTATAAAGTTATATATTTGAATACAATTTAAAATCCTGGAATGTGGTATTATAAATAAAGTTATCTCTTGCTACAGTGTTTGTGGTACATTCATTTACCGTGCGGACAAAGTGTGCTCCAGTGTGCCATGGCACGACGTGTACCAGTTAGGGTTCCAGAACTACCATACAAAATCCTCCGGGCCCACAGTGAAAACAGCTTAATGCGATAGTGTAGTAAAACAGTCATGCACACTTGAGAATCACATTGCCTCCTCTGTTTCATCTCCAAACATCTTGTTCTGTACTCACTATGTATGCATTCTTTAGCATCCTAAATGGCACCATATTACAGATATTAATATGATATTAGATATTAGAGCTTTAGCCAAAAGTCTGCACTACGTAGGGAACAGGGTGCGATTGGAGAAGTCCTTTAATGGTTCTGTGGCTACTGTCTTGGCTAGCAGCAGAAATGGAACTGGAATGTTTTCCCTGCCAAGAAACCTCCTAGCGAGTGATTTTTGGGACTGTTCTGAAATTTAAATAACAATTAATGGGTGATGTTGAGTTTAAATAACAATGGATAGGTGATGGGGAGTTTAAATAACAATGGATAGGTGATGGGGAGTTTTAATAACAACGGATAGGTGATGGGGAGTTTAAATAACAATGGATAGGTGATGGGGAGTTTAAATAACAACGGATAGGTGATGGGGAGTTTAAATAACAATGGATGGGTAATGGGGAGTTTAAATAACAATGGATAGGTGATGGGGAGTTTTAATAACAACGGATAGGTGATGGGGAGTTTAAATAACAATGGATAGGTGATGGGGAGTTTAAATAACAACGGATAGGTGATGGGGAGTTTAAATAACAACGGATGGGTGATGGGGAGTTTAAATAACAATGGATGGGTGATGGGTAGTTTAAATAACAATGACCGATGGGTGAATATACATAACAATGCAGTGACATTTACATTCCATATCGAAGATTCAGTCACTTCCTGACAGGTGACACTGGAGGTTTTCTGCAGCATCCTGGTCGTAATATTGACCGGAAAACATTACTCTTCATCTTCTTCTTGTTCTTCTCCATCCTCTTCTTCTCTCCCGGCGAGGGGACGTCTTCGGAGACGGACTTCCGCAACGTACCGATGCGTTTCTCGTGTTCCCGGATCTTACACTGCAGGTGTGACTGTATGGCGAAGCCCAGACTCTCCAGGTCCACGGACGCCCCGTACACTTCCCACGTCATCCCCTGCTCGTCCCAGACCACGTTCTGCACCGGCTCGGAGGCCTTCTCCTCCTCCCCTCTCCCAGGTGGTTCCGGGTTCTCTGCCGTCAGCTTGGCACCACTCTTCCCCGGGCCGGGGTCCGATCCCGGTTTTCGGTCCGAGGCGGGTTTTGGGACCGAGGCGGGTTTTGGTTTGGAGGAGTGGTGAGTTGGGGGGTGGGTCTTGTGTTTGTGCCTGGCCTTGCTGCCTGATGGGTCTGAGTGTCTGAACGGCGGTTTGCTTTTGGACTTGGCTACAGCTTTACTCTCCGCCTCTTCTGCTCTCTGCCTCTTGTCGTTGGTCACGCTGGCCGGGAGCTTGTCATTGCTGACCGGGGCCTCTGATTGGCTACACAGCTCGATGTCTATCTGACAGATGTGTTGGAACGGGGGCAAACCAATAGGAACGCAGCACAGGGGCGGGGCAACTGGTTTAGTTCCCGTCGACTGGTTCTGCGGTACAACAGACCTCGACTGACAGCTCTGCAAACCAACCAGGGGCCCCGCCTCCCCGTCTCTCCCCTGACCCGTGACCTGCTGGTCCATGGTGAGGTCACAGACTAGGACACTCCCGCTCTGAACCAGCACATTGTTCCTCTGCCCCATTCCTCCCAGTCTGCCGTTGTCACCGGTGACCGCTTCCGGTGCATCTGGGTTGCCATGGTAACCACGTGGGGACAGGGAAAGCAGGCGGGGGCTGGTGGTGGAGGAGCGGTCGCACACCGCCACCACTGCCTGAACCCCCACCTCCCTCCGCTCCTCTCCCCAGGAACGCCTCACCTCGCTGGGGTTGGTCATGGTGCCGGCCTCCTTACGCTCCCCGAATCTCCCAGGAGGCTGCCGCTCCTCCGTCTCCTCTTCTCTCCTACTCCGCTCCTTACTGCTGCCCCCGGCAACGGCCATGACATTTCTGTCTCCTAGGTGATTCGTCTTTCCCAGCGGGGATGCCGATGACTTGGTCTCCCGCGACAACCGTCCAGTGCGGTCGTCATGGCTACGAACAACAGCCCGGCGATACTCTGGGGGATGGCTGTCCCTTTCCGAGGCTCTGGTAGTCTTCACTGCTTTGTCACTCTGCAGCACGGCCTTCTGGGATGGGACTGATCCCCCGGTTACACCCCCACTTAGACGGGGGGCAACCATTACCGTTGCTGAGGTGACGGTCGCCATTTTGGATTCCAGTTGGCGAGCAGCGTCTTCCAGAACTGTCTCAGTCGTATCTCTCATTGCCACAGCTAAAGGGTCAGGGGTCAGAGACGGGGTGTTCTGGGGTGTGGTGACGCTGACCCCTAGTGACCCAATGGACAGGTCAGAGTCCGAGGCCCCTCCCCCTCCTGTGCTGTCGGAGGTGGTCGATGTAAGAGTCGCAGCCCCCCCCCCTCCCGTGATGTCAGAGGTGGTTGAGGTAAGCGTCACGGCGACAGTGGTGCGACATTTGGGGCTGGAGGTGGCCAGAGGGGCGAGGGGCGGAGCAGTGCCCTTCCGAGTAGAACTGGAACCCTTCAGAGAGTCCTTAGAACCCTGCAGCGTCCTGGAGGCTGGGGGTCTAGTCCCCTCAGACAGGTGCTCGGTTCTGGAGTGTTCTACTTTAGAGCTGGAATCCCAGGTGTGTTCCGTGCGTTGCGTGTGAGTCCGGGGGCCCGTGGCCACAGCGACGGGGTCTGCCTTGGGCGAGCGAGCTGTCGAGGCCTTGCTTCTCCTGGTCGTCTCCGCCTCCTGCGCCGCCAGTGGCTGGGGCTCATCAGCTTTGCGTTCCCCTTCCGGTCTCCCGCCTCGGGTCAGCCCTGTCCTCCCTCCATCACCCTGGGACAATCCCTTGGTCCCTTTCCCATCAGCCCTTGGACCGGAAGAGGAGGAGCCTCCCCCACCTCCTCCATTTGGCTTCCGGGTCTCTGTGGCGAGGCGTTGCGAGGCGTCTCTCGGTGATAGTTGGAGGTTTCTGTTAGGCTCCGCACGCTGGTTGCTGTTAGGCTCCGCCCCCTGGTTGCTGCTGGGTTCTGTTTGGCTGATGGCGACAAGCCCCGACAAGCCTCCTCCTTTAGGATGCGCGGGTTCCATCTGAGCGACCACGGTCCTCCGCTTGGAATCTGGGAGGGTTTCCATGGCGATGACGCTACCTCCTACAAGTCACCGATTGATCTATACCTGTAGGAGAAATCCACCGAAAATCTAACCAATTCCCATTACAGTGAAACATTTTATGGCACAATAAATGCGTCTGTTGTTTAACAGAAAGAACAAGTAGATTTTTCTCCAACACCCGTTGGTGAACAACAACAGGGTTTTAAAGTTGTCGTCACTTCTCGCTAACTTGGTAATAGCGTGGAGCTCGTGTGCGCGCATCACTCGCCGTAAGTCTCTCAGCTAAATGACACGTCGAAATGCTGTCACGGATGCTAGGCAACAAAGTACCAGCCCATCACATCCTCTCATCTCCTATCCCCATCACATCCTCTCATCTCCTATCCCCATCACATCCTCTCATCTCCTATCCCCATCACATCCTCTCATCTCCCAGCCTTTCTCTTTCCAGATCTACAGATTATAACCACCATCAACATCCCTATAGGCTATTGCTCAAAGGCAAACATCCCTGAAATAAAGCCTGCTGCGGCAAGAAGCTCCTAGAAACAAAAATCCGAAATAGCTTTCACACCCATTGTACGCTTATTTAATAAGAACAATTATGATGATGAGAAACTCGCGAACCCCCCCCCCCCACACACACACACACACACACACCTTGCTCCCTGTTGGAAATCCGCTGCAAAAGTGGTTTTCGACCTTGGCAAGAAATCCATGTTCTGTAAGGTCGTTTTTCGGTCGTTTTTCTCTCCCAGTCTCCCCACGGAAAAACCACCGTGTCGCGGCGCTGGAGATCTGGTCCGAACCGTCACAGTCAAATGGTGCAGTTATCCTGGCGCGCGCACGGCTCACTCGCCTGGCCTCCGTAAATGAATGAAACCATACATGGGCGGGGGGAGCGAGAGACCGGGAGCCTCCGGAGTCAGGAGAGAAGGAGCGAGAGCGAGGGAGATAACGAGGGGGGCGGGGCGCCATGCACTCAAAGACCTAGAGAACAACAAAACACATGCAGAAGAGGCGGCATGGATATGTGGATTAAAACAACTGTGTCGAATGTCGAGTTGAGTGCTGTGGGCGGGACTCTGTGGGCTCGTACTGCGAGTTCTACGTTTGGCAATGAATTTGATTAGCCCACATACCCGGATAGCGTTTCTAACTGCTAATGCGTTGTAGCGGCTATAGGGTTTATGATGTATGGTACAGAACGCAGAAAAACCTATTGACGGTCCCCATCCGACGTCAGTTATTTTGGGGTGATTTTCGACCGACATCGTGGTTCTGTTATGTTCTGTATGTATTTCTATGATCTGCTCCTTTCTTTTCTGTTCGTTTAATTCTAACTGCTGGAAATTTCAATTACGGCGTTCCATCATCTAATGATAGGCTTCCGAATGCATAATGAATAAGGCTACTTGACAAATTAGTATTCAAACTTTTATAGCGTACTAATCAAGACATTATATATGCTTAATGATCCCCAGAAGAAATTGCTACACGGGGTCTATACCATCAACATAAATGTCAGTAGACATAACAAAACACAATGCAAAAAGAGATTAAAATTCTGGATTGTTCTTCATACTTAGATATCATTCAGCTCAGAAAGCATATATATATCCCATTGTATTTTCAAATTGACTAGGCATGCAACATGAATGTTTAAGGACCAAGCCCCTTTCAATATTGTATTTTAATAAATATTGCATATCCCCAAGCAGCACAACAACAACTTTCCTTCTGTCTCTCTTGGTGTCTCATATCGATCTATTAAAAATAAAATGATTCAAGCCCGAATTACAGAGGACGTCCGCCGCGTGTTTTCCACTCGTCTCCCTCCCATGCACCCTTGGTTTGCCGTTCTAGAACACTCTCCCAGTCCATCATGTACCTCCTCTCTGGAAGATCGCCACCAGTCAGCCCTCCCCAGTGAACACCCAGCCCTGTCTTATTCACTGAGTCTCTACCGTGCAAACTACTTTACTCTTATCCTCGCTGACGCGCAGTAGTGAGTGAATGTACATGATGCAAAGTGGTCACCCGCAGGAATCGAACACACACATGAACTCTGCCAATCTTCTGACCAGCCTTGCTAGACCAAGTACCTATGATTCATTCTGTGTGTTCCATTAAGGCCCCTCCCTCCATAATCCCAGTTTGTCAGTGTAAGTATCACAGGCCACGCCTCCCCCAGATTGCCATCCCCATTGGAGGACGGGCGGTGTTAATCGTGGCCGATTGTGGTGGTTAAGGTTTATAGAAAACAATAGTGTTTGAATTGAGAGCACACACACATCCCGTCATCTATGACAACCTGGTGACAGTTTCACTCATGGGGTGTGTATTGCAGACACGTAGAAACATCTTAGGTGGAGACGTGTGTTTAATGGGTAGTAGCCCTTATCTATATTATCTGGGGCAGGACTTCATCTGGAGGATTGTTTCTTTGTGGTGGTGAACGCCCCCTCCCCCCTCTCTCTTCCATTGGTAGAAATGGAAACAATGGAGGGCGCGTTAATAAGAGCAAGAGACCCACACGTGTGTGTGTGCGTGTGTGTGTGTCTGGTGCTTTTTGCTCCTCCTCTAGACAATTCATGATGAAGGTGCTGCCCCACAGTGGCGGTGTACACACACACACACACACACACACACACGTCCTTCTGTTCTTACGGGGACCGGACCCTAACCCCTATATTTACTAAGCCCTAAGACCTAACCCGAACTGGCAATGCCTGAATTTAGTAACCCCAATCCTAATTATAGGGTTTCCCTAAATCCGGCTCTAGAATGAATGTGTTACATTAGTTTTGTGTACAGTCATGTAATCTTTTCCAGTACACATCTAGCCGTGTTTCTTTTGTGGACGCAGCTCAGGACCCATCTGGTGAGCAGGCTGATTCAGTAGAATGAATAATGTAAACCTTACAGAGCTGTAACATGGGTGGGTAAAACAGCTCTCACGGGTGAGGCAGGTACCCACCAACACACTCAGAAAACCCTGACACACACAGATGGTACAAATTAAAAGGGAGTGATACTTGCAGGTTATAAAGGCTCCTGTTCGCCACTACTAAAACAGGGAATAGAGACTGGCTACATTACTGAGAACAAATAGCATATATTGGCTAGTTCCACAAACCAGTTCAGACTGGGTGAGACCAGGTCAAACCAGTTCAGACCAGGTCAAACCATGGCGGAGCAGGAAGCCCAGTAATCTTTCAGCAGAAATGCTTAACTGAAGACGAGGTATTTCCAGACCCCATGTACAGATCGGTATAAAAAGCAATGCTATGTCACGTGACTAGAAATAGCCTTTGCAAAGTGTATATAAATGAAGAGACACAAATGTTGTGTAAAAAAAAAAAAAAAACTAGCAATTAAATTTATTGAAACTTTACAGCCTGTTTTTATGTCTTGGAACACGTGCAACATCATTTTACAAACGAACATCACTACGACTGGTGTTGATTATATACACTGACACTGTGTGTGTACAAACGCACACAAAAATACATTTTGGACATCTTCCTCATCTATCGCCATGGAGACCACTCCCAAACCCAACCATGTTCACAGCTATAAACCCCAGAGGGTGTGTCATAACTAGCTCAGCAAATCAGATTGCAGAGAGGCTTTTTGTTGCCATCCAATCATCCATCGGACAATCTCCTCCCTTAATGAATGAACGGCATGCATCCCAATCTTCCACACTCTACAAGTGTGCACTTGTTCACTCGGAATGGATATTAATGGTTTCACATTATTGGAAGCTTAAAGTATTACCAACCCATACTTAAAATAGAGCACTCAGAACTCCCCCCAAAGTGTCTACTTGAGAAGGATGTAATTAGAACACCTGCAAATCCCCCTCCACCTCCCTTAACCTCCCCCTCCCCTTAGTCGTCCCCCCTGTCCCCGTCCTTTCCTGTTCACCCCCCCCTCCCCTCTGTCCCCCCCCCGTCCCCGTCCTTTCCTGTTCACCCCCCCCTCCCCTCTGTCCCCTCCCTCCCCATCTCCTGTCCCCCTGTCCTCTCCTGTCAGTCAGATGTAAAGTGCAACATAGGAAGCTTAAAAACAATTCACCTAAATGAACCAAGAGAACATAAAAGAGACACATAAAAATGACAAACATTAAAGGCAGGCAATTGTTCAACATAATAATTGTACGAAATCAATCATAACAATGAACACATTTTCAGTCAGTTGTCTACTTGCTCCAGTATCCATTTCAGCGACTCCTCCTGGAGCAGTGCGCTTGCAGGGCCAACACCATGTCCTCCTCTGCGTCTTTATGAAAATAAACATTTATCTTTTTATGAAAATAGAGGTCTCTTTCTCTCTAGCTCCTATTAAATATTCATCCCCAAACGCCCCTGTATTAGTCCAGTGCTTCCGACCAGGGAATAGGGGGCCATTGTGATTACGCAAACACTGTTTGCTAGTACCTCCACTCATTATGAACCCGATTGGCTGACAGCTGTGGTATACGAGCCCATTTAGAACAGCTGTGGCACCACATCAGGTTTAACTGCTTCAATGGCGTTGCTAACTGGCTTATAATATCAGTGAGACAGGAGGGAGAGGGCGGTATACTGCCATCACACCAGCCAAGTGCCCAGGCAGGCCATAGGACATGTCGTGCCCAAGAACAGCGCCGTGAAACACGCCATAAACCACCCCCCTCGTGCCTTATGGCCTGAACGAACAGCGGAGAAAGATCCTCGGATTCTAAAAGGGCTTCAGAACATCGCAGTAACATCTGATTGTCAGCTAGCTCTACCGCCTGCCCGTTTCTCAACCCCGCCGTTATTGAAAACATCTCGACAGCACAACCAAATCTAACCTAGACAGAGGGAACAAAGAAAAACAAAAAAAAACAAAACAAACACAAATGGAGCCCTATTCCACACATAATACTTCAGGCAGGAGCCTAGTGCACTAAATAGAGAGCCATTTAGAAAACGTGAAATGCATTTCACAGATATACAGACGGACAAAAGTTTGAGGAAATACGTTAGCGATATATGACCATAGATTATACGCAGAGACATGGAAGGACAGTATTGACAGAGTAATACTGTGTAGTTGTGTGACTGTATCCATATTTACTGTAGCAGAGGTCATTCCAGAGACCAAGTATATCAGAGATGACGTAAAGCCGTTTGCAGCCAGCACCTCCCATAGTTCTTTGAGGCTTTTTCGAAATAAAAGTCGCTGTATTATCTGCTCAAGTTCTTGTTTTTCTGAGTTTCATCCAGTTCTATTGTATGTAAGGAAAATTACCATAACACCATGTTAACAATAAAAAAGGGTTCCTGCACATAGAAGTTGTTTGAAACTAGAGCTTTAAAAATCTGGCCATCTATCTTATTACCTCCTGGCAACATGACCAAAATCAATTTGTTGTGATTGTCTTCAGGCTTCAAGCCTTTCCATAATATAGCAAAACTTCAGGAAACAGGAATTACATTTGCCTTTTACATTTGTTTTCAGTTACAATTAGCCAATACAATTAGCCATTGTATTGTGAATGATGGGGTAAATTAGCTAGTTAGCATTGTGGGACAGCAGATTGTAAATGTTCTGATGTCTATTACCCATTAAGGCATGAGTCTAACCAGCGAACCACTACAGTTATTCTGTACACAATCTACCCCCCGTTATTCTGAGAGGAAGGGATTCCATTTATTTTATGTTTTCCCAAGTTATGATCACTCAAACATTTGTAGATGAATGTAATTCATTTTTAACAAAGCTTTGCTATGCTTGCTCCAGGTCAGAGAGAGGAAAGCCAGTTTGAACAGAACCAGGTTAAATGATGAGGCGTCTTGGTTCCGTTAAATCCATCCTCCTCCGTCTGTGTGATAACAACACTGATTAAACACCTGATATCCACACCTGTTTACCTCCGTAACACAGTGAAGCCCCTCAGCAGGTAACACCGTCCATCCAGGTAACATTTACCAACCAGGCCATCTTACTGCTCATTCATAACACTGATTATGTCACATAAGTCGCTCCAGACCCCATCCAGGTAAATCTCTCCTCTATAGAAGATGACCAGAGGCTTGGTGAGTAAATCCATTCAAGGTATGTACTGGGTCCCTGTTACCATCTAGGTCTGTCCAGGTAGCCACACGACGTGTTAGCCTACAGGTAAGCCCACTGTCCCTGGTCCAGTCAGGTCCACACCAGCTCCGTCCCAGTGGAATTCCTCTCTCAGGATTTGGAGTCCCCAGTAGGCGTGGCTTGGTCCAGTGACAGGTCTTCGTCTGAAAGGCCCGTTTCCACGGCAATCACCAGCGATGCCACGGACGAACTGCCAGCGATTGGCTGAAGCTCCCCTAGACAGAACCAACAGACCGGGTCAAGATTATGGTTAGGGTCAGGCATTGGGTGGAGCTTCCCTAAACAGAACCAACAGACAGGGGTGGGGAACACAAGACCACACCATCTCCGTGTCACGTATACCACCAGGTAGCCCCCCCCCCTCACCTGTGTAGGTGTTGGTGGTTGCCGTGACGGGACTGTCCCTCAGCGGGTCAGTGTCGTTGTAGTCCTGGGGAAGCCCCACCCTCCTCACACCCGGGTCCAGCACCACCGACCCCCCCTCACTGAGGGTCCCGTCACTGGACCCCCCCGAAACCACGGCTTCCAGGGCCAGTCCATCCCCACCCACGCCCATGAGCTCATAGTCCAGGGGCAGGTCGTCCAGACAGTCTGCGTTCAACTGGAGGCCAGCATGGGTGGGGTGGGTGGGGGGACGAGAAGGAGGGGGGCATTGGAATCAGCTATCATTTACAGCATTCATTCATGCAGGAGTCAAGTTCAGACGACTCAAGAACAACTTGAATGATTCTGGAACGACTCACAGCAATGCCCAGGGCTTTGAGGATGTTCATCTTGCACATTGGACAGGTCCGGTGGTCGAGAAGCCAGGGGTCAACACAGTTCTTATGGAACAGATGTCTGAGGAAAGAGAGAGAGGTTTTGCCATGTTAATAAAAGGGTGCACGTCCGGTTCTAAAAACAACAACAGAATGACCTCCCCTTATCTGGTGCAACGGCAACGTGATTGGTATTGACAACAGATAAAATCCAATTTAACTGGACCAGGCTTCCTGCAGAGGTGGGAACAGTCAGTAAACTTTAAAAAAGGATGCTGAGTGTAAATCTCCTTAACAGAGCCTCGTCCTGAGGGCATCAAGCTGAACTAGGATGAAGAATGCTCCTGATGCCATTCCAGACAAAGAACCTGTCCCCATTAAATACTTCAGTCAGATTCTTTAAAAGTTAAGCATTTGAGTCAATTAGGAAGACCACTATTGTAGCTAACACGTTATGTTCATAAGGAATGTTATTAGTGTTTACAAGCAGGTTTATTAGTGTTTATAAGCGGTGTAAAGTGTTTACAAGCGGTGTAAAGTGTTTATAAGCAGTGTTATTAGGGGTACCTGCAGGGCAGAATCCTGACCGTGTCGTTAGGCTTGTACCCCTCGATGCACACGGCACAGTTATCAAAGTCCGAATCGGTTTCCTGGTCTCCTCTTCTGACGGTGCGTACCTGGAGTTTACTGATGGCCTTCTTGGCCGCATCTCCCAAGCGCCTCTGAAATCAGTGAGACACAAGGAGAGACCGTGGCGGAGGGAGGGGGAGAGAGTGGGAGGGAGGCAGAGATGTACAACCAGATTAGAGACGCATTTCACTCAGACCAAACAGACCCACAAAGAATTTGAAACATTCTAATCAAACATTCATAAACTTCTGCATCGGAAATACGGCAACGTCCCCTAAGAGCAGTGTGTGTTTGTGTGTGTGTGTGTGTACCTGGGTGCGGTCGCGTGCGTTGGCATATCTAAACCTCTGGATGTAGTAGAAGACCAGCCAGGCCAGGGAGATAATCATGAGGACGATGAAGGAGATGGAGACGAAGACCACAGACGTCCTGCTCACGTACTTCTGGAGGTTCCTGGTTCCTATGGTGATGTGCATGGTTACTGTAATATTCTGTTCCAGCAAAGCCATGACCTCGCGACCTTTAAACTCTGGAATCATGATGGCAACCACGTCGCCCAGACCTGAGGAAGGAGGGAGGGGTTAATAGGATGGTAGGAGTTTATAGGATGTGTCTGTAAGACCCTACTGAGAAAAGAGGTAGGAGTTTCTAGGTTGTGTCTGTAAGACCCTACTGAGAAGAGGTAGGAGTCTCTAGGTTGTGTCTGTAAGACCCCACTTGAGACTGGAGGGACCAAACCGATTTCTGGACCCCTCCTCAAAAGAAAAATAGCTAAATGGAAAAAGAGCAGGTCTGTAAACCAAATGAACGGAAGTCTGGACTTAAAGTAATTGTAATGATAAATACAATCAATTTGTAAAGTAATTTTGTTGTACATTTATAAGTATGATTCCAAAACAGGATGGAATTGCCTTGAGGCCCAGATCACCAGCAAAACAATATTAACAAAGTCACCAAAAGAATGTCTGAGCACCCACTCTGTAGCTGTGCAAAAACAAGGCCAGCGACTCTTCAGCCCTGAGCTCCAGCGGGAGGAGGTTCTCCGGGCGTTCTAGTCCACTGTGGGGCGGCTGAAAGAGGGGTCTGGAGGAGTGAGGGGGGTGTGAGCTGGACAGGTCAGGACAGATACTGGTGTCCAGGACCGCCTAGTAGGTGTGAACCATGTTGTTGTAATGTGGGGGTCAGGAATGTTCCAGGTTTGTCTCTGGAGGTGTTGCTGTTTTAAGTCCTGTCATTATCTCTTAAACACACACACACACACCTGTTGTCTGATCCTCTAGTTCTAGAAAGGCAATTTTTGGCTCATGGGTTAAGTGTGTGGGTGTGTGCTGATAGACTACAGGTTAAAAAAGATCTTGCTTAACTTGACAAAAAAACACTCTGGGGTGAAGTACAGTTCCAGGATCAGTTCCTACTAGAATAGTAAGCCGGATAATTATCCCAACATATTCTGAATGCAGGTCAGTGTCCGGGGTCAACCGTACCTCACTACAACACTACCTGAATCCAGGTCAGTGTCCGGGGTCACGGTACCTCACTACAACACTACCTGAATGCAGGTCAGTGTCCGGGGTCAACCGTACCTCACTACAACACTACCTGAATCCAGGTCAGTGTCCGGGGTCAACCGTACCTCACTACAACACTACCTGTGACCCAGCAGCAAGAACCCCAATCAGGCAGATAAAAATCCTCTATTCCCCAACAGAGTTGGAAAGTTCAGGAAATCTACCATGACTGAACATCTGAACAGCAGCGGAGCATTGATAGAGAGGAGAGGAAGATAGAGTGTGTGTGTTATTCAGCGAGTAGGAGTGTGTGTTTGTGTTATTCAGTGAGTAAGAGTGTGTGCGTGTGTTATTCAGTGAGTAAGAGTGTGTGTGTGTGTTATTCAGTGAGTAAGAGTGTGTGCGTGTGTGTTATTCAGTGAGTAAGAGTGTGTGCGTGTGTGTTATTCAGTGAGTAAGAGCGTGTGTGTAATAACAATGTGTAAAACAATAGTGGGGGGGTCAGGGAGCATCCACACAGAATTCCCTGTGTAGCAGGAGTTGCAGCTCGAGTTGGAAAGGAAATTAGAGTTCTGGACAGAGTCCCAGAGAAACATTCCTCATTTCTTTCCTAGTCCCCGAGTTGGAAAGCAAAACGTAATGTTTAAAGTCTAATGTTTAGGCAGACGTTTCACTTTACATTTCACTAGCAAGACTTGACTAGTTGTCCTGAAAACCACGACGGAAAAGGGTTACATCAGCTAAAGTCCCGGACTGGAACGTGATCCACATGCTGTTCTGCATTATTCAAGTGTCCAGGCCAAATTCTGGGGCCCTCATGGGGAGATCAGTCCTCAGAATCAGAAAAACTTTATTGCCAAGTATATTTACACATACAAGGAAGGTTCTTTGGTGCTATGGGGCGTGGTCCTGGTTCCCAGAACAGCCGTGAGCGTGAATGAGGGGCCTGTAGCGTTGGCACGGCGATTTCAACATGCTCACCGATGTCTGACGGAACCACCGAACCGGATAAACCAAACAGTAAACAAACATTCTGTGGTACCGGGCGACACCGGCTTGGGTCCGGCATCCCCGTGGGTGAAGGTGGGCACCCGGCCCCAGCAGCTGACTGTTAACCCTCGGCGGTCAGTGGCTGTGCCCTACAGAAGCTAGACCAACCTTCCTGGAGGTTGGAGGTGGGCACCGGAGACGCGCCAACTGGGCTGGGACTGGACCCAGTACACGAGCACCGTGAGGCCCATTAACCTCTACAACCACAAACGATACACCACCCCCCACCTCATCTCTGAAACCGCTACACCTTTCAGAACCACCTGTTGGGGTGGAGCCTCACTCAGTGCAGTTCTGCAGGGCATAGGGCCTCTACTGGACCTCTAAGGACCAGGCCCAGATCTCCACCCATCAGACTGCCGAACACCACCTCTAGTGGGGCCCTCACACCATTCGCTAGGACAACAGAAAACCTCCCTACATCTGAAGGCTCTGACCTGCAGTAAATGACATGGGAATCACACACACACACACTTTGGATCCGTCATTTCTTAGTGGTCAGTGTGCATGGCAGAGGAGGGCCTAACAAAGCATTAATCCAATAGTTTGATGGCATCACCCGCCACATCAGGAGGCAAACTTAGATTTCAAATAAACTGGCAAGCTTAATTAACGCAAGAGTTTCCAATTACTTTAGAACATAGACGCAAATACAATGGAATGTGCTTCCATGGCCACAGCAATCTGTTCTGGACCCTCCTCTCTCGAACACACACCAGATTGCCCCTCGTTCCACTGCTAGGGGCCACATCAGTGTGTCTGGTTCCAGGACCTCGTTCCGGTTCAGTTCCACTCTACACTAACCAAAGTGGATCGATCCAACTAAAAATAGCAAAACCGTGAAATCAATGGTTTAACGCGGCTGCACACGATTGAACGTGAACAATCAATGCATAGAAAGGGCGTCGCGAGATTATAGGCTCACCCGCCAGAGCAATCATTACGATATATCTGGGAAATACCGTTACCTGAATAAGGCATGGTGATCGTGTCATTTGCGTTGCTGGATCCAACGTTGAAAATGACAACAGCCGAGGCGTTTTGGCTCGAGGCGTGTCTTATCTTGTCTTTGTATGTGCAGTTCCCCTTCGCAATAAGCGCAATCCATGCGCTTCCCTGAACAGGTACTAAAAAACGAGTATTGGGGTCGCATGCTTGCTTGTCCTGGGAGAGAGATGGAAGCACAACCACTCCTCTGGCATCGCGTTTCAGCGAGTGTTCCCCATATCGGCCGCATTCTGTTTTCTCCGTGCGGACTTCAGACGTGAACGGGTCTTTGTAGGTGATATTGACGAAGGCCGTGTACCACTCCTCTTTTTCGGCTACGGTGAAATCCAAACAGAGGAGATGGACGAAACAAAACGACAGGAGCCATGTAGACAGGGCCAAACTGCGGCAAGCCAGAATCAACGACATGGCCATAACCGCAGCTAAGTAGCATCGGTCCCGCAAGCTTGGGTTGTCTCTGCGCGCTGACGTTGGGTAGAATTGCGTTGTAGGAGTTGCACCAAACCTCGATTTCTAACTACTCCATAACTAGCTATTTGTTTTCCTCCACCCCTGAACTATTGCATTGTGCAAACACACACACTCGACATAAAACGGAGACACCAGGAGTTACCTGGGTGATGTGAACGTTAGCGTGAGCAACAAGACTGGAATCGCGCCTTCAAAATCAAAGTCCCAATTGAACCTGATGCAGAAGATTGCGACCAGTTGAATTGGGGCATAATGTAGGCATAAGGTAAACGCTAGAGACTGCGCCTATGAAATCTGGTTCAGGTCTCCTAGCTGAGAGCCATAAAAATAACTGAAAAGTGATATTTGTTCAGTACTTGTGTATTGGTATTTTTCCACTCTGCAATAGTGCGATTTGCGTCCTAGTACTTACAGGACTCTTACTGTAAGTAGCTTTAAACACTCGGTCTGTTGTACTTCTATACAAAAATATGGTATACACGTTTTAACTGACTACGAATGCATTAGTATTTGCAGCTACATATCGGACTGTTCTGCCTAAGATAGCGATGATAAGAGTCCTGAGAGATTTAGGCTGTATCCTGCTGAATGTTTGGGGCGTTGTCAGCTGAGGGTTTAGACTTTAATCATTTGAAGGTTTGGGATGAAGTTAGCTAAGAAGAATGACTCCCTAGAAACCAGGTGAAAGTATGCGTTATTGGACAACAATTGTGTGTCGTTTAAGGAAAAATGGTTAGTGTGGTTTAAGCATATGTAATAATAGTCTCTGTATACCTTCATTACGGTTGTGTTCTGTGGGTTCCAGAGTTGGTTGACACCGCTTTAATGGTGCTGAGCAAAATATGTTAAAAAGACGTTGAATAGATGTCTTTCAAATTATTTTGGTCAATGGGTTGGGTGTGTTATTATTGTATTATACCACATGCAATCAAATACACCCAGATGATAAAAAATAAATAGGGTTATACTAAATTAGGGTTAACTTACTTCCCCAAGGACAATTTCTCTCTCAGAGTTTTGATTTGGCAATTTGAGGTACTGGTCAGACAGTAGGCTGTTTTTAGTTTTTTTGTCCGTCAGCAAACATTTTATTGGGGACAATTATTTCGAAGGCGAACTGCTGATTCCATTAATGTTTATCATGCAAATGTTTACAACACGCGTTATTCATTTCTCAATGAAAAACGTTTGGTCGAACAGTTTTTATTGTACAAATTCAAGAAGGTTTGTTTTTTATGAAATTGTCCAGTAGAAATTGAGCAAACGGGTTTGATAGGCGGAAAAAATATTCGCGTCTTGTTAGAAATGGCTATTAAATAATAGAAAATTGAATTTATTAGCAAAATAAATACTTCCGGGTCACGATATTAAAAAAAAACTCACTACATCAAAGTAAAAGTCCCTACTTAATTACTAAAATAAAAAATGAATGTCTCTTTATACTGAGGAGTTACTTGTTCAAATATCTGGCGTAACATGAAACGGAGAGATACTATATAGAATCCTGTATAGAATATGCATTCTGTGGTTCAGTGTATGCAGTTCTCGCTGATGCGGTAATTGAAGCCTGTAAAACACTCGGGTCTTTCCAAATAAAACATCGGAGCTGGAACCCCGACTGATCGGGTCTGGTGACGCCGCGGGCCTTCATTGAGTCTACAAGAAGCTTGTTAACCACAACCCATAAAAAGAAACTTTCATAAAACGCTAACATTGCTGTTAATGTATTGTAACACTACTGGACACGACAGTACATAAATGGCTAGGTTGTTTGGCTTCACACGGCGTCTGTTTTGGCGGTGATGACACAAGAGTGGCCGAGCTTTGCCATCTAGCGTGGTCGTGTTTTGTTTGCATAACGTGAACAACGTGCAATTCATTTCTAAATACTCAATATAAAAAAAAAGTTATGGAGATTTTTCTTTGTGTAAATCTTTGATTAATATGTACAGAATAAAACAAACTATTGGAACACAGTGTATTTAACATAAAAATAAAAGCATAAATACATTTTAACTCTGCGTCACCTCAAGTCGTCAAACCTTCCATGAGTTCCTCCATGATTCTGAGGTTAAGATCCAGTTGTCCAAGGAAGCATGAAAAGTACACAGTGTAATCTCTAACATGCTTTATAGAGGCAACGTCCCCAATCACAAGTGATTTTGCTTGCAGCAAGTTGGTGTTAGAGTACTGTTCTACTGAATACGACCAATCTGGTGTTAGACTGAATGA